>VMDR010024699.1:0-14851 GCA_007922815.1 Macrotus californicus | reverse complement strand
TCCCTAGAATCCTTCTGCCTACCCGGCACCCGCCGGGTCTGGGGCTACAGCCCCCTTGGTCCCGTGCTGGGCCCAGGGATTTTATTGTCCTGAAGCACGCTCCCTACCGTGTTTTTTTCAGTGTTCTTTCCAAATCCTGATCTCCAATCTTCTTATATGCTGGATACCGTTGGCTGTTCCCTCTGTTCCTCAGAGGATCAGCTAGGTATCTCACCCGTGTGCAGGGAGAAGTGGATTCCGCTCTCACCTATCACGCCGCCATCTTCCGCCTGTGTCCTGCTTTTTAACCTGATGCCACATCATGAACATACCCTGCAGTATTAAACATTTTATAAGAAACAGGATTTTCCTACTGAATCAGAGTTCTGAAATCAACAGTTTTGAGCACAAATCTTTGTTTAAACCTTATGATCAATTTTTAGACTATATCATAAAAGTTTCTGCTTTCAAAGAGTTCATATCTGACTTGGGAATGAGAGTGTGGCAGGGAGACAATAAGAGAGAAGTAACTTTCACGCAGGTGTTGGATTGGACAATGGAGACAGAATACCAGGTGCAAGGTGGCAAAAATCAGGGAAGCCATCAGTGGCAGTGACAGATTTGCCAAGATGTGTTTAGACACATTTCCTTCAGTCCTCTGACAGCCAAGGGAATATATTTTAGATTTGACCCTGAAAGGGTAGTGTAGTCTGAGGCCCTCTTACCCAAAGTGTGGCCTAAGCCGAGCAGCATCAGAAATCTGGGAGTTGCTACAAATGCAGAATCTCAGGCCCCATTCCAGACCTGGGTAAGAGGTAGAGAGCATCGTGATGATTCCATCCTAGGTCTTTGTGTTTTAACCAACTGGCAAATCTGCGTTTTTACTTGACAGCCTAATTTCCCTTTCTATCAACACAGGCCCAGGTCTGAAAATGTCTGAGCATTATTGCTATTGTGATGATAGCTATTATTACTACTACTTTGATTTTATAGCGTATATTTTCTTTAAGAGCCGAAAGACTTAAGAAATATTATATCGCTAATCCTTACAATATCACTGTGAAATAAGTAGGTGGCAGATATAAACACGTATCAGTATTGTGCTAAATCATACTTAAGTATACGGTGTGAAATCCTGAGCAATCGAATGAAAGCAATATCCTTTTGCTTCTGGTGAAGTATTTATATTTATATCTATATCTCTTACATTAAATCTCCTAGGGATAGAGCTTGGTGAACTCTTACGTTTTGTTCCATCTCTCATTTAGATAATAATATTCTTATGTATTTACATGAAAAAGTTTAGGTCTATTTAAAAAAAATTCTAGGCCTGAAAGAGATTTTACAAACACAACCTCAGCAATAAGCCTATGTGAGGAAAACCAAGAAACTTAGAAGTAAGAAAACTTAGAAGTATCAAACAGAAGTGAAATCAAAGGCTGTAATTTCACTCAGTTTCCACGTTTAGGCATTTCTAGACTGAGTCCAATCCAGTTTTTCATTTTGCCAGTTACTATGTCACGTTAGTTTTGACAAACTAGCAAAATGACAAACTTTAGTCATTTGTTCATCACATTAATTAATTCGATTACTTATTTCTAAAAACAGGTCATTTGAAAAAAATCTTAAATAAATTTTTCTTAAAAGGAAAGTTTATATTACTGCCGCATATGGAAGACCAGTGAGTACTACCTGAAATAAAGTAAAGTCACACTGAAAATAAATGCCATGAAATCAAATAATGGTAGGAAGTTCTAGTTCGTAGACGTAGAGCTTGAGGTTGGCTCTCTGTTAAAAAGACGGATTTAGCAGGCAGTGGAGTGGCATGTAAGATGTACTGGCATTAAACTGAGAAAGGCTGTCTTTGTGAGGCAATAGGAGAACGAACAGAGTTACGAAGGGATTCTTTTTGTGACTTTATAATTCAATGTCATTTAATGCCTACATTGCATACTACTCAAATTCATTTCCCTTAACTCCTGTAGTTTTGAGTATTAATTCTCAGATGTAACCAGAATGGGCTACCCACAATTTCCTCAATTACTCCTGCTTCCTCTCACTAAATTCTTCCTGGTCTGAGCCTTTGTGAAGCTTCTCTCATCTGATGTGACTTCTTTTCTCTGACCAGCTGAAGCTTTCAGCCTTCAAGATTGATCTTAAAGTTGTTTTGGGGAGGTTTCTTGATTTCTTGGGCTTGTGGGAATCTCACTGTCTTTTAAATTCTTTTATAGTGCTCAGTTTGTATTGATCATACTTTAATTTAGTTATTGAGAATCTTCTTGTGGGAGAATCTGTCTTTATTACTAGCTATCTGGTAAGCTTTCTGAGGGCAGCATGGCATCTTAATTTCTGTCTTAGCGTGGTGCACCTTGCAAGTAGCAGGTACTCAGTAACTTGCTTACTTGAGATAAAATTCCTCTGACTGCTTCATTTATGGTTTGAATATCCATTTGCTAACGGGCGCTGTATCTATGGTAGATTTATAGATCTGAGAGTTCCCATTTGACCTTGCCACTCTGTTCAATGTCATTAAAGCAGAAATAGGAACTTTGGCAGCTTGTGAGAACACTAAGTTTCAATTTATTTTTGCTTTGACCCGGAAGTTATAGTTTGTGCTGTCTGTGACATTCTTAGGGATCTTAGAAAAGCCCTGACTCAGAGAAGGTAAATTCAATCAAATTGAAACTTTGGATTTGGATTCAGTCTAGTAGTCTGTCTAGAATTCATAGGAAACATCCCTGGAAGAGGCAAGGAAGCCACCTTAGACCCCCGACCCTGTTTTCATTGTTCAGGCCATCTGATCACACTCCTTTCTTTAGTGTAAGATATTTTCAGGTTCCTTCTACATGATATGGTTGCTTTTCAATTTAATCCTTTTGGGGGGTTCATTTGCCAGGTTAATGAACTACACTTGTCTCCTATCTTCAAAGGTAATTGTTTCTAAGATTTGGATGCACTATTCCCCAACAGATTGCCAAATTTACAAATAAGTTGTTATTGTAAGACCTATTCACTTGGGTAAAATTATCAATAGTGATGCACTTTCTCTGGAATCCTTCTGTTGTGTATGATTACACTTCATATGACTTTTGGGATACTTGGTGGTTGTAATGACTTTCTTCAGAAATACACTCTTTTTTGAGAGGCCTTGTATTCCTGTGAAACTTTTCAAAAACAGCCAGAGTACGTTTTAAACTACACAACACAGAAAATTATTACAAAAGACTGGAATTCACATAGGAAGCAGAGATGTCAAATCCGACTAAGCAAATCTATAGTTCCTTCTCCTTGTTTTTGATCAGAGGTGTTGAGACTGCGTTTTCATGGCCTTTCTAAACTTGTCAGCATATAGGAATATTAAAGGGTTAATCCTTTTCATTCACTTAAATATTCCAAACCATGGCGAAAACATTTTTGCACCTAAAAGGAAAGATTGTGGGTGAAAAACTGAAGATACATGATTTATCACTCCCCTCACAAATAAAATTTATTCATTGCATCCACCAGCCATCACACAGATGGCCAGAAAATTGGCTTTGTGTAGGGATGTGGATTCAGGCATGAATATTAATATGAGACAGATGTAAACGCATATTAATATGCATTTGCTTTGCATGGACTGACATTACAATATTTTCATTAAAGAAACTGCATTTGAAAAGAAAGTATAGGTCACCTTTTACAAAGCATAAAATTGTACGGTAGAATATATATATTTTTTGTGCTAGAAAACTGCTGTTGATAAGAAATGGAAAAATTAATGTTGAATCTCTAGTCAGATGTTGACAACATGGCATCAGAGGCATCAGAGAGATTTTGCTCCTCTGGATTACAATTAAACTGTCTTTTCCAACTTTAGCCATGGAGGGAGGGTATCGACTGCTACTTGGGTAATCTAGGAAGCAAAGCTCTGTTTGGATATGATACATGGACAGGTATAAATCATGAGGAATCTCAGAGAAGTTAAACTATCTAGAAAGATCCATGCACATCCTGAGACATTTTCACTGTGTGGTTGTGGCAATGGCAGTGATTCATAAAAATGTAAGATTTATGCAGACGTGGTACTTGGGAATTCTTTTTTTTTTGTTGTTGCGGGACAGCATTTATGCTCCAATCAGTGGCAGCATCTGTGCTATTAGTGTCTGCTTATGGTGGCATTGTGCTTCCCTCCCAAGTGAGGAGAGAGCGTGACATTGTAAAGAGCTATTCGCATGCTTGCTGCTTCGCACTCACAAACTGTTCACAGGGTGCTTTGCCACTAAAATATTGCTTACTGGGGAGAACAGCAGCTTTCTTCTGTTTGCGAATCCCCTTAAAACTGCTGTGTTGGCTCTTCAGACAAACATGATTACATCCCAGCACGTAAACATGCAAGTTAATAATTATAAATAATCTGTTATCGATTATTCACTTCAGTGGCTTCGCTAATCCTTACAAAACTTCCACGAAGCTTCTTAATTTCATTCTCCATCCCCGATTTCCCTGCAGACTTCCTCATGCTTTTCTAGATGCCCATTGAAAAGACTCATTGGAGGTCAAGCAATGGGTGCAAAAATGAAGTTGACATCTTCCCTCCGACATTAGCATGGAATAGAGGAGTGAGCATGGCCTCTGGGGTCAGGAATCCTTGGGTTGGAATCCAGACTCTACCCTCTCACTGGCCACATGGCCTCAGCAAATAATGTAGCTTTTCTGAGCTTCAGTTTCTTAGGGGCAAACACAGGAATAGTTATACCAGTTTCCAAAGTAACTTTCATATGAGTGCTGGTGTATTACATGTGAAAACTTATGGGAAATTGCCAGCATGTTTGGCATGTAGTAATTTCTCAGATCTATACTTCTCATTTCTAGTTCTTTTGCTGGCCCAACCATTTTTCTAATCTCTGTCTTATTACTCAGTTATGTTCATTTCTGTCTCTTGCTGATTTCACGGTCACCGTCCTGCTTTGGCCGTGATTGAACTTCTGACCTTTCGTTACCCAGTGGTTTCATAGCTGGGTTTCCCATCTTCTCATCTAAACTACGGGGCTGGTTGATTTTCCTTAAAGTGTAAAACCCAAACCATTAGTTGGTGGGCAGTGTCTTTTTTGCTGAAACTCTACTCTGCCCCGTCAGTCCAGTCTGTCTTCTTGTAGCACATCTTCAGGACTGCCTTTCCCCAGATATGCTCTCACCTTCCCCGTTGGCCTTGCCAAGGCTCCATCTGGAAGAACATCTCCTTATAGCACCACCTGACGCCTTTCCACCTATTGGAGTAATTCCTCTTCCAGGGATTTTTTTTTTCCTTGTAAACACTCAAGGCGTTTGATTGCAGTCCAATAAAAGTTTGCTGAAAAGTTTATTTGACAAAACATTTATAGCACTCTCATTCAGTCTTCATTACAACTCTATCATGCATCCATTCTACAGATGAGGAAACTGAGGCACAGAGAGAGCTGTTAAGTGGCAGATGGGAGATTCCAATCCAGGAGGTCTGGCTGCAGGATATGTATTATTAGTCACATGTCTTCTATGCCATAAGGCTTCTAAACTTCAAAAGTTTCAATATTTCATGTGTCTTCCTATCAGTCTTCTTCTTGTTAATGTACTATTGAAGTTCTTTACCAAGCCTTCCATTTTGTAAAAAAACAACAACAACGAAACTCCCCCAAACCAAGATGTCATTTTTCTGGATTATTGAATCATTTAGCTTTATCTGCCATGTTTGAGTCAAAAGATTGATACCATTGTTTGTCTGAAGGGGTTCTGGATGAGCATGGCTGTTTGATAGCCGATTCTCTCTCTCTTATATCTATGCCTATGTCAGATATGTCTTCATACATTTGCGTATTGTATGTCTTTTAGGGACTGATCTAAAATATTTTCACTTTGGCCCCATAATTCTTATAAAAATCCCTTATATATGTTGTTCATGCACTGAAGATTTTCAACAAGATGAGACGTTTTGCATTAAGCAGGCCGAAAACATTCCCATGCCCGTAGGCACCGAGGAGTTTCTACGGAGGAAACAAGCCTGTTTTCCTCGCTGCCTTATTTCCAGCGCTAGCATATTGCCTGGAATATGGCTAGTAAACAAATGCTGAAAGAACCATTCTATTTCTTCATGTTGTTCTAAGTACTCTTAGTAATAAGTTATTTGTATGTTAATTTATTCCTTCATGTTTGCTATGCTCACCCTTGGTGTGGTTCCTGAAGTTGCAATTCAGAGTTCCATATAGTTACTTCTAAAGAAACAAAGAGATGAATCTTTATTTCTCATGTGAGGGTGGCTGGGGGCCATAGTGAACAGAGCCTGGGGTGATTACAGAATGTATTTCGGTCCCTTTACCCTGCTTCTGTCCACTCGTGCAGGCATCGATTTTTTAAAGCAGGGCGCCTGGTCAGGGAGACACATACCCTTTAAGAGATCCATGAAGGGGTTTTGGGATCCATGAGATTGCTAACATGGTGTACCTAGTAGTATATAAATTTTGGGGAAGAGAGGGTCCACTGATTTTTTAAAAATTAAGTTATTTTTTTATTATTCTTTTTACCTTTTTAAATAATAAGAGTAATATGTTCATACTGTAAAAGTCAAACTGTATAGTAGAATAACAAGTAAAAATATTCTACCAGCATAGAAGTATATTAAGACGAATGTTAGAATTTTTTTCTTCACTTTTAACTTTTTATATTAAAATCTTTTTATTTATCGAGTTTAGATACAGAGAGAGAGAGAAACATCCATTTGTTGTTTCATTTTATTTATGCATTGATTGATTGATTCTTGTATCTGTCCGGACTGAGGGTCGAACCCAAAACCTTGGCATATTGGGATGATGCTCTAACCAACTGAGCTACCTGGCCAGGGCCTTAACTTTTCATATTCTCAATTTTTTTCCTAATAAGGGTATCACCCCATAATTCTGTTTGGCAATAGACTTTAATATTATAGTCAAATTTCAGTGTCAGTACATACAGATCTGCCTTTTCAAAAGCTTTATTTTGAAATAATTATAGGTTCACAGGCAGTTGTAAAATATATATAGAGAGAGGTCCTGTGTTCCCCTAAAGGGCAACATTCTCCTTAACTTCAGCACAATACTGAAACCAGGAAACTGACGTTGGTACAACCTGCAGAGTTTGTTGATATTTCACCAGTTTCACATGTAGCTGAGTGTCTGTGTGTGTGATTCTATGCAATTGAATCACGTGTAGATCCATAATTGTAGGCACAGAACCAGAAGGATCCCTCTAGCAACCCGTTGATAGCCGCATCCACCTCTGCCTATTTTTCCCAATCCCTGGCAACCACTATCCTGTTCGTCAGCTTTATAATTTTGTTATTTCAAGAATGTTATACAAACGGAATCGTACGATTTGTAGTCTTTGGGGATTGTTTTCTTCTCCCACTCAGGGTAAGTTCCCTGAGCTATGCAAATTGCTGAGTGTACCAACAGTTCACTGCTTTCTACTGCTGAGCAGTATCCAGACTGTGGCAGCGCAGTTTGTTTAGCCGTTTGCCTGCTGAAGGTCATCTAAGCTGTTTCCAGTTTGGGGCTATTATGCATTAAGCTGCCATGAACGTTTGTGTACTGGTATTTGTGTGAACGCGAGTTTTTATTTCTTTGGGATCAACGCCCAACAGTGCAATTGATGGGTCATATGTTAAGTGCATATACTTTTACAAGCTACTGCAAAACTAGTTTGAGGCCCGTGGCTTTTTCACAGAGTATCGACGGGAGCTCTGACCCTAAGGAGGCTGAACCAAATTGACGTGACTGGAATGAGGCCTGTGTTCCAGTGACTTGGTCCAAATTGAACTGTGAGGAAAATTCTCTTTTCTCCTTCTTTTTTCTGCTGCTCGTAGGCACCGCACGCCAACATGTCAACAGCAGCTCCTTGATGCCATCCCTTAGTCATAACTCTGTCCTAGGACTTCCCTAACTTCTATTCATCTACAAGCTTTCAAAAAAATGAAAAATTATTGTATTTATTTACTTTTTCCTAATTTCCTGGTTCTCAGTTTAACACAACTGTTGAAATTTTGTTTTATTTTTTCTTTTTATTACATTTATTGGGGTGATACTGGTTAACAAAATCGTCCAGGTTTCAGGTTCACAATTCTACGACACATCATCTATATACTGTATTGTGTGTTTGCCACCCCAAGTGGAGGAGGAGGAGGGTGTCGGGGGGGATACAAACATTTTAAAAATTACAGTTGACATTCGATAATGCATTAGTTTTAGGTGTTCAGCATAATGGTTAGACATTACATTTATATAACTTACAGAGTAGTCCCCGGATAAGTCTTGCACTCACCTAACACCATGTACAGTCATTAAAATGTTATTGACTATATTCCCTAAACTGTGACCTTTACATTCCAGTAACTATTTTGTAGCTGTGAATTTGTATTTCTTAATCCCTTCACCTTTTCCACTCAGCTCCCTAGCCCCCCTCCCATCTGGCAACTATCAGTTTGTTCTCTGCATCTCTGAGTTTGCTTCATGCCTTGCTTGTTTATTTTTCAGATTCCACATATACAGGAAATCATATGGAATTTGTCTTTCTTTGTCCAACCTATTTCACTTAGCACAGGGGGGTCCATCTATGCTTTTGTGAATGGTGTGACTGAATTTTTTACGACCAAATAATATTCCATTGAACATATGTACAACATTTTTTATTCATTAGCCTTTTGATTGGAACATTTGAGCCATTAACATTTAAAGTAATTTTTTAAAGGTTTATTTTATTCTCATTCAGGAGAGAGAGGGGGAGGGAGAGAGAGAGAGAGAGAGAGAAACATGGATTGGCTGCCGCCTGCATGCACCTCAGCTGGGATTGAGCCTGTGCTCTGACTGGGAATAGAATGAGCAGCCTTCCAGTAACAGGACGATGCTCCAACCAACTGAGCCACACTGGCCAGGGTCGCTTTTAAAGTCATTATTCATAGGTGTGTAGTTATTACTGTTGTCTTAATTGTTTTCTAATTGTTTTTGAAGTCCTCCTTTCCTTTCTTATTCTCTTGCTGTCTTTTCTTGCATGCTGTGAACTTTCTATAATGTTGTGTTTAGATTCCTTCCTCTTTACTTCCTGTATATCTCGTATATTTTTGGTTGGTGATTGCCATGTGTTTCATATATACCAAGCTATGCATATAGAAGTCTATTTTAAATGGATGGTTGCTGAAATTTGAACACATTCTATAATTACCACCATTTTTACTCACCTTCTCCCTATTTATGTTTTTGGATAAATTTTTACTGTTTTTTGTATGTGTGTTTGTGTGTATTCCTTAATTTACTGTTGTAATTAAACATGAGCTTTCTGCTTTTGCCTTTTCACCTTGGTCGTAGCTTTAGTGTTGGTTGATCTGCTTTTATTATGTTTGATTTTGTCAGTGGGAATCTTTTTTGTGATATTTTCTCATTCATAGTTTTGATTTTCTTTTCCTTAAAGAAGTCCCTTTAACATTTCTTGTAGTGCTGGTTTGGTGGTGATAAACTCCTCAGCTTTTTCTGTCTAGGATCATCTGCAATCTTTTCAACATCTGTTACCTGCAAAAGATATCAGCATCAACTCTTGCTCTCAAATACTTTGACTGCATTTGTCATACTGTGTTTTAAAAAATTCATCATTGACACTCCGTCACCTGATTGTTAGTGCCTGCTCTATTAATTCTGTGTTTCTTAGATGGTTAAGTTTTTTCTACTCACTCTTCACTGCACTTTCTGTGTCTTCAAGGTGCAGCTCATTGAAACCCAAAGTTAACTCTCATCCCTTTTGCTGCATGGAACGTTCAAAAGAGAACAGCTCTACTGAGGCTGGTGGCAGGAGGTGAATGTTCTAAGATGAGAAGGATAATGATGAAAATTGATGAAAGCCAGGATGATGTAGGTTTATAATTTTGTAAAAGTTAAGTCATCACTGGTGCTTCATTCACTGGTACATGGCTTGAAGTGAAAAATAAACACTAAATAGCTATTTATAAATATGAACATTAAAAATTCTAGAGATAACAAAGCAGATAGTTTGGGCCTAAAAGGGTAACCTGATATTTAATGCTCCCAGTCAGTCTCTTTTCTTCCTGATCATCAGCTTCTTTGATCCAACATTTTTCCAAGCTTGTGAATCTCTAGTGTTTCATTTGACTTTGGGATGTATCCAGTGGTGTCTAGTGATGTCTTGTCATCACAGCCAGACAACTTGGGCTTTGAAAAGTATTTTCAGTTTGTTGCATGTGATTCACACCAGATTTTCATCTTTAAGATCTGATATCAGCCTGATGTCAAGTTCTCAATGTCTAGGCGCTCTCTGCTTGGTTGGTCTTGGTTAAACTTTGGCTAGATTTTAATGATTGTGAACAAAGCGTTTTTGTCATTATCTTATTGTCTCCCTCTCTTTTCAGCTAATGTTTATCAGGAGCTAATTAAGTGCCAAACATTGTGTTAAGTATTTTGCATGCACTGCCTCATTTAATGTTTATAGCAACCTTATAGCACTTAGTCTATGGCTGTCTCATCTGAAGCTTTCCTTCCTTCTAACACGTGTTGACTGGTCTTCATGTGCACTGGATGCTCCTGGCCAGTGGGTTATCCTCCACTGTGCTGAGGCTTTCTGTTGCTCTCAGTAGAGGGATAGACTCAGAAAGGTCAGTTGAGTTTGTTCCTAAACCTGTGCTTTAGATGTGCTTACTGTAGAAATTATACAAGTTGATTAATTATTACATAAAATGATGATCTGTAGATGGGAAACAAACACTGTCTTTTTTAATGAAAACTAAATAGAATGTTTAGAAAGACAATAAAGAAATTCACTAAACAGGTTGCTGTTAAATTTAGTGGGGGAAAACACTTAGAAGAATTTTACACTTGGACTGTTTTGCAAGTATCTGTATGTTCTGTTGCTCTTCAAAGAAAGTCAAACTGGGAATTATAGATACGTTATGGGTGTGGTTTGTGCAATCAAGAAAAAAGAGGTCTTGTTACTATTTCATTACCTTGCTAAATATTCACTGATATGTTTTAAGTTACTGTAAAATGTTTAAGGTGTGTTTGTATTATTTTAGGACTCCCCTTTTAACTGATGATTTGCTTCCCTAACTAATTTGAGGATTGAATTATGCAGGATAAGAAGCCTGCAACAACACTATGGTATTTTACAGGTGAGGAAAGTGAAGCTTAGAGATATTATGTAACTTGTGTTTTCCTTCCCTGCCCTCCCCAGACAATTCACGATACATTATGAGATACTGAAAAACTAGGATGAGGTGTACATGTCTTATATGTCAGGGAAGTGCTTGTTGGTCCTATGTCTGTTATTTTTTTATTTATGTATATTGGTGCCTAAAACCACTTTAGATTGTGATGTTAAATCTAAAACATTGTAACAGTATAATTCAAATATTCAAGAATGTTCAGTGAAAAAATGTAGATTACAAACACCGTATATGAGAAGAATTACATATACATATAATATATATAATATGTATGTATGATAATCTTCATAAGATTATTGTCACCATCAAATACATGTGTCTCCACCAAAAGAATTTATACCAAATGTTAATTGTTTTTATTTCTGAGTAGTAAGTGGAGAGATTATTTCTTTATTTTGCTTTTCTACACTTTTCAAAATTATCTCTATACATACATAATATTTTTATAATCACTTAAAGTGTCCTAAAAACCCACTATGGACTTGATTTTTTTCTTTCCCCTTCATTCTAAAAATATGCTCTTTTGCCTATTATTACAGTCATCTTAATACGGTGGCATGGAGTCAGGGAAGAGAAGGAATCTTCTACAATATTTTCCCTTTGTCTGGCCTTTTGGACAAATCGCTTTAAAAAACAGGCTTGCTTTCCAACCTACTTTCCTCTGATATAATTCATCTCAGATGTTACTCTCCTGGGCCCACCAATGCCTTATCAGCACCATGCTCTGGAGAACTGAATGCAGCATGAGTTAACAGAGCTTCTGTCATCCCAGATCTCCATTATGTGTGAGATTATAAGAAGTCCCCTGTCTTGTGACCTGGAATGGCCCAGCTAGACTGAATAATTCACTCTATCTGCAGGCACCTATTTATGCCTTATGCTTTTCAAATGGATGTTTTCTAACAAATGAATAAAAACCATGGGTAAACAAGTTTTCAGATTTCCTTTCTTATACACCTTGAGTTGTTTCCTGAGCTGTATAAATGTGCAAATGAAAGTTGTCTCTTTTCATCCAGCTGATTTTCTGGGTGTAATTTATGTAGTTATGTCTCTGTCTTTTCTTTTTGATGGCAGCAACTGCTGATACAAAGACGAACTGTAATGTCACTTGTCTGGAATCTAACTGAGTGAAGTATGCCGAGGAATGCCATGATTAGGGTGGAGGGGTTTTCCCCTAGGTAGGGGAAAATTGATTTATTTATTTAAAATAAAAAAAAATAATTTTATTTTATAAATTGCTGAACATACATACAATTATGCTTGCATGTGTGTATTTATTTATTTGCGTAGGTGAAATAATTGCCAGCCAGTACACAAGGTTTTTAGTTGAAAACAATGAGTTCCAAGTTTTGGTTTTCTACAGGAACATGACGATAATTTATTAAACTTTAACAATTTTATCCAGGCGTCAGAGATGGTGGGAGGCCTCTGCGTGAAGCATAGAAAAAAAAATCTGTCTGAGGTTAGGTGCAATTTTCTTGCTTTTAATGGGGGCTCAGGGTGTTCCAATCATCCTTGCTTCACAGCTGGGAGCTTTTCCTCGGTGTTCTCATAGTGTCTGGGAGGCATGATTAAGCAGCTGTTACAAGGCTCTGTGAGAATCTCTCTCTTACCTCACCCCAATAAGAGAGGGAAGTACACACGTGGCTGAATAAAATACATAAGAACACGGCCAGCCTGTCCAGCCTGGAGGAACACAGGGCTGTGAGTGCGCTAGTGGGACACCCGTGTTGTAGCCCAGAGATCATTCCCTCCGATGTCTCTAGCTTTTCTGCCTCAGCCTTCCAAGAAGTGAGAATAGTGATGTTCATGGGTACATATTGTGCATAGGTGAACAGGGAGGGTGGCAGGTTGAAGATTTGAGGGTCACCTACTAACTTTTCCTGTGTCTCCCAAATTTAAGATGCTTGTGCTGTAAGAATAGCCCTGAGTTCAGTCTTTGTCTTTTCTTGTACAGTTCATTAGTCTCTGCTAATCCACCAACAATAGGGAATCCAAAGGAAAATGTGTGAGGATGAATCAAATACCTTATTCTGGATAGGTTTTCCTGAGCAGAGAACAAGAGAGCGTTCACCCAAATGATCTCTCGGGGCAGTGTCCAAAAACTCCCGCTCAGAGGCCTGATTCTCCTTTTGGTCTGCAGATGGCAAAGGCTCCCAGCCAGACAAGGTCAGGCCCGATCCCTTCAAAGGTTACACACTTGTTGCACTTTGATGAGCAAACAAATCACATATTAGTGTAACAAGAGCTCTTATGGAAAGAAACTTAGGGGATGAGAAAGTCTTATTTTTGTAAAGTGCTGTCACTTTTGTCTATCTCTGTAATGATAAAAGTAAGTTCATTAACAAAAAACTCATTAAGGAAAAGGAAAAAAATGAAAGAAAAATAAAGTATCTTTGAACTGTGATCCCATAACCAATGGTAATTATTGCTAACATCCTGGTGTGTTTTTTTCATACTGTTTCTTATGCATGTGTAAACCACCCCTTACACATGCACTTTATTTTTTTAATATAATAATGGGATCATCTCATTCATATTGTTTAGTACTCTGCTATTTTCACTTGAGAATACCATAGTCATTACTGTGTATCAAGACATTAAGCTTATGTAGTAATTAAAAAAAATGTTTACTTGTTGATTTGAGAGAGAGAGAGAAGGAGAGACTTGTCTTTCCACTTACTGATGCATTCATTGGTTGATTCTTGTATGTGCCCTGACTGGGACTCAAACCTGTAATTTTGTTGTATCGGGGAAAATGCTCTAACCAACTGAGCTATCCAGCCAGGGCTAAGCACATGCCATAATTTTTAACAGCCACTTAGTAAACCGTTGTATGGCTTTGCTGTTAGTTATTAAACTGATTGTCTATAGATAGTCCATTTATTTCCACTATCCTACCATTATAACAAACTCTGTGATGAATACCTTAACAATCTCTTTTTGCCCACAGTTGACAAATCATTTTAGGAAATAAAATTCCTGTAAAATAATTAATAACTATAGCCAAGCTGTTATCTAAAGATGTTAAACTGAGTTATATTCTGCCAATAGAGAATGCCTGTGTTCCCTCAAACTCTTGCCAACATTGTTTTGTGTTTTTTTAAAAAATCTGTTAATCTGTTAAATTAAAGATATTAGTCTGGTGTCCTGACTATTAGTCTGATTTCATGTATTTTATTACTAAAAAGATAAAGCATCTTTTAAAAAAATTTAAATAATAGTTGACATTCAATATTATATTAGTTTCAGTTGTACAGCACAGTGATTAGACATTTATATAACTTACAAAGTGATCCCTCCCCCAGCAGGTGTCCCTTGACACTTTTATAGTTATTACAATATTATTGACTATATTTCCTAGGCTTTACTTTACATTTCTGTGACTATTTTGTAAGGATCAATTTGTACTTTTTAATCCCTTCACATTTTCCCCCAGCCCCCTAAGTCTCCCTTGGCTGACAACCATTAATTTGTTCTCTGTATGTATGATTTTGCTTCTGTCTTGCTTGTTCATTTATTTTGTTTTTTAGGTTTCACCTATAAGTGAAATCATGTGGCATTTGTCTTTCTCTGTCCAACCTATTTCACTTAGCATAATACCCTCTAGGTCCATCCATGTTGTCACGGATGCTAAGACTTCATTATTTCATATGACTGAGG
>VMDR010024698.1:0-14872 GCA_007922815.1 Macrotus californicus | reverse complement strand
TTTCTGTGAACCTGTTTCTGTTCTAGTTGTTTGCTTAGTTTGTTTTTGTTTTTTTAGGTTCAGTTGTTGATAGTTATGAGTTTGTTGTCATTTTACTGTTCGTATTTTTGATATTTTTCTCAGATAAGTCCTTTTAACATTTCATATAATAAGGGCTTGGTGATGATAAACTATTGATTTTTACCTTATCTGGGAAGCACTTTATCTACCCTTCCATTCTAAATGAAAGCTTTGCTGGGTAGAGTAATTTTGGATGTAGGTCCTTGCCTTTCATGACTTGGAATCCTTCTTTCCAGCCCCTTCTTACCTATAAGTTTTCTTTGGAGAAAGCTGCTTGTCTTCTGGGAATTCCTTTGTAGGTAACTGTCTGATTTTCTCTCGCTGCTTTTAAGATTCTCTTCTTATCTTTATCCATGGGTAATGTAATTATGATGTCTGTTGGTGTATTCCTCCTTGGGTCCAGCTTCTTTGGGACTCTCTGAGCTTCCTGGACTTCCTGGAAGTCTATTTCCTTTTCCAGATTAGGGAAGTTCTTCATTATGTTTTCAAATAAGTTTTCAATTTCTTGTTTTTCCTCTTCTCCTTCTGGCACCCCTATGATTTGGATGTTGGAATGTTTAAAGACATCTTGGAGGTTCCTAAGCCTCTCCTCATTTTTTTGAATTGTTTCTTCATTGTGTTCTGGCTGAATGTTTCTTTCTTCCTTCTGGTCCACACCGTTGATTTGAGTCCTGGTTTCCTTCCCTTCACTGTTGGTTCCCTATACATTTCCCTTAATTTCACTTTTCATAGTCTTCACTCTTTCCTCTAATATTCAGCCAGTTCTGTGAACTTCCTGATTACCAGTGTTTTGAACTGATAGGTTGGCTATCTTTTCATTGCTTAGTTGTATTTTTTCTGCAGCTTTTATTTATTCTTTCTCTTGGATCATGTTAGTAGTAAGGGGCGGAGCCTTAGGTGTTCACCAGGGCGGGGCAACCCAGGTCATTGTGTTGTGGTGCTATATGTGGGGGAAGGGTCCGAGAGGGAACAATGCCTCTTCCTCTGCTATCTCTGAGTCACCTCCACTACCCAGAAGCAAATTGGGCCATTCTCGTGCTGATTCCCAGGTGGGTGGTTCTGTGTACATTATAGAACCCTGTGGGTCTGTTCAACGAACTCTCTTGTGAGGCTGGGAGTTTCTCCCACTGTTGCTGCAATCCCCACAGGTTTTTTTCAGACAGGTTTTGAGGCTTTATTTTCCTGCACTGGAACCCTGGGTTGCATGGTTTATCTCGCTCCCCAGTTGTTTCTCTTGGTTTATCCCCACGCAAATGTGGGGACTGCCTGTTCTGCCAGCCGCCACCTGCCTGGTCCCAAGCCATCACCTTACCACCTGCTCGGTCTGTAAGCTGCTGCCTTTCCACCAGTCCTCTCCACCCCCGCATCTGGTCTCGGCCTCTCCTACTGGTCTGGATGAATATTTCTTCTTTAACTCCGTGGTTGTCAGACTTCCATACAGTTCAATTTTCTGGTAGTTTTGGTTATTTTTTTATTTTAAATTCGTCGTCCTTCTTTTGGTTGTGCAAGGAGGCAAAGTGTATCTACCTACCATCTTGGCTGGAAGTAGGAAAAGAATACATTTTTTAAAAAGATTGAATACTAGAGATTCATTTTTTAAATTGAATTTATTGAGGTGACATTGATTAATAAAATTATATAGGTTTCAGGTGTACAATTCTATATTACATTATGGAAATTTTTTTTTTATGTTTTGCTCACATACGACTTTTTTTTTTTTTTAATTTGATAGGTTTTATTGCAATTAAACACCTCCAGTTGTGCCCAATAAAAATATAATTAAGTCCTTTGAGATGAGCTATGTGGAATCAGTCATTTAGGGCTTTGTTTGCATTGCTGGTTGGAAATAGTGTTATGTGCTGTAAGTTCCTGAATGGGGTGTATAGGTGACAGAAAAGGGCATTCTCTTGAGAGATTCTTTTTTTAGCCATACTCTTTTTGCTTCAATGTAATAATTTGTAATTTCATATAATTTATTTCTTTTATTATTCAGAACGTATACACACTTGGTTTAAAGACTTTCGAGTGTGTTTGAACTGCAGAGCGCCGGGCTTAGCTGGAAAGGAGGGTGTTGGGTAGTGAGAGGACGGTGGGGTGTGGTCTGATTGTGTTGTGTTTGCTTCTGAAACATGTGCAAAGAAAGTGTGCCCTAATGTTGTAGATGATGAAGATGACCCTGCAGAAGCTGAAAAGGAAGGAAATGAAGTGGAGGGTGAGGAGCTAGATCCACTAGACGCTTACATGGAAGAAGTGAAAGAGGAAGTAAAAAAGTTTAATATGAGAAGTGTAAAAGGTGGTGGGGGCAATGAAAAGGTAAGGAATTTTATTTTATTTTGAAGATGTATATTCCTTGTTGGTTGGATAACTTGATTTTTATTGTTCCATTGAGCTACTACTGACCTCAGTGACTTTGTAATGCCTTTGTTCCCGCCTCCCATCTCAGAAATGCCAGTATCTTTCTAAGATCCAGAGACACAGTCACCTGTGACCGTGAATGTTCTCGCCATCGTCACTTTGTTTAGTGCCTTTGCTTGCTTGTCGCCTTCTTGTAGGTCCTCTCTGGACTTCTCCAGCATTTTCATCTTTCACACTCCTATTCCCTTTACCCTAGTCTGTTTTTCTTCTTTAAATACTATTTATTACCATGCAACAAATTATACAGTTTAATTTTTCATCATGTTTATTATTTGTCCTTTTCTCTTCTAAAACAAAAGCTCCTCAGGAGCAGTGACTTTTACCTGTTTTGTTTGTTGATTTATCCTAAGCTCCTAGAATAGTGTCTTGTCTGTCAAATAAGTAAAAAGCATTATTTAGTAGTATTTTTAAAATAAACTATATTACATAATATTACATGAAATTATACATACAAAAAACTACATATACATGGGGTTGGCAGAAGTTGTGAGTATGTGAAACAGTGAAGCTGTTGTGAGGATCATAGCCAGTTTGCTTTTTCCATATGAACAGCTAACTGCACCTACTTTTGCCTTCCCTGTATTAACGTATTATAAAACACAATGCGATGTTTTGCATTGTGAAATTTAAACAAATAAGGAGAAAACAGACTACTTTTTGTCTTTTCATTTAGTTGCCTCTAGTGATTAAGTTAATTCAAATTACAAATTTTGACAACCATTTCAGTTGGTATATGATTTCTATTTCAGCTTTGCAAAATATCCTATATTCCTTTTTTATTTTAGAAGTCTGGGCCAACGGTCACAAAAGTTGTCACTGTTGTGACAACCAAAAAAGCAGTCGTAGACTCTGACAAGAAGAAAGGTGAGCTGATGGAGAATGACCAGGATGCCATGGAGGTAATTCTGCGTTAACTTTGAACTTTGTTCATGTGCTGCCCTGGAAGTGTGGATATTGACTAGGGAGCATTGATGGAGTTGGGCTTTCCAGTCATGCAAACTACTGGTAGGGATTCTTGCCTTTCTTAGCAGTATTGTGGCTGAATATCCAGCTGGTAGGACATTCTGACACCTGTGACCTCTTGTTGTATGCTCACTTTTTGATTCTGTCTTATGCTTCATCAGCTCACCTCAGACATACAGTAGGGAGAGAAGAAATGAAATGACAATGAAATTTCTTCCTATTATGTGCATTGTCAAGATTTATATAGAGAACTATAGCAAAACTTGATTAGAGCTATATTAGAATTATCTTATTACTTTAGCTTTATCTTGTCATGCAACTTTCTATAAGGGGAAAGAAAAGAGATACCAAGTTTAAAAATTCACAGTTTAAAAAAGTAAAAGTCAAGAACTTTTGTAGGAGTGGAGGATTTTAAAAACTAGGAATGTTGATTGCCATAAGGAGAAAATAGTAATGGGTTTAGCTGTTTACTTTTTTTTTAATTACAGTATTCTTCAGAGGAGGAAGAAGTTGATCTGCAGACAGCTCTCACAGGCTATCAGACAAAACAGAGAAAGCTTCTAGAACCAGTAGATCATGGAAAGATTGAATATGAACCATTCAGAAAAAACTTCTATGTTGAAGTTCCAGAACTAGCAAAAATGTCTCAAGAGGGTAAAGTTCTTTTATTCATACATTGCTTATTGTGGGAGCAGAAGAGGATATTCTTTTTTTTTTTTCCGGGAGGGATGTGGATAGGCCTGTGAGTTGATGCCTGACTTGGGGGAATTGCCTCATGCACTTGGAGAAGGGAGAGAGGAAATTAGAAGGCAAGAATTCATTCTAGAGAGTGGAAAAATCAACTGCAAAAATTCAGAGCTGTGAGGAATCTGTGATTTCTGAAAGTGTTAAAGAAAAATGAATTTGGCTCATATAGTTGAGAATTTTAAGGTTGAAAATACTCTTCATGTCAAGTTAGCAAATAATATATTGTTCGCCTTTTCCTTCTGGGATTGGGGAGTTAGGAACCAACGTGAATCTGTAATATTGGGAGAATAAGGACAATTTGGGCAAGTCTTGCTTGGAGAGGCAGACAACTGTATTGCTTGTCAGTGGTGGTTCCTTTGTTGCTCTTGGAATTTAAGATAAAATAAAAGCCGAACTGTAGAAATAGGAATATTTGTTTTCATCTTCCGTTGGTTGCAACAGTAATTGCTTTAACTGCCTCTCTGAGCCGTTCAGTGCTTTGTCCTGTAACTTTTCCATGGAACCTGTGGTAGCACTAAAAACAAATTGATTCTTAATGTCGTCATGCCTCATTGAAGGTAGGAGGCACTAATAATAGAACAGTAATTAAGAGTTTTTAGTGTGGATTTTGTTTTGTAGAGGTGAATGTCTTTCGGTTGGAAATGGAGGGCATTACTGTCAAGGGAAAAGGTTGCCCCAAACCAATTAAATCTTGGGTCCAGTGTGGAATTTCCATGAAGATCTTAAATTCTCTGAAAAAGTAAGTGTGTGATGGTTGTCCACATTTTACAAAGTCTTGCTGCTTAAAAGTATCTTTTCACGCAAATACCTCCTTGGTTATATTTTTACTCTCAATAGAAATATACTTTTTTTTTTGTTTTAAGCCACATATTATGATTTGATTTATGTGAATAATCCAGACTAGGTAAAGAAACAGACAAAACAGGTTGGCTGTTGTGGGGGCTTGGGGAAGTGACTGCAGTGACCGCAGGGCATGGGCTCCCCTTCTGTGGGATGGAAACAGGCTGCAGTCAGATAGTGGGGTTGGTTACACAGCATAGGGAAGTACTTGAAGCCTCTGAATTGAAGTTGAAAAATGATTAGAAGATTACATGATGCTGAATCTAAATTTTAACACAATGTTTTAAAGTTTTTTAAATATAAAGGGAGAAAGGAAAAACATAAGTGCTACCGCCAGTGGGGAGAGGAGGCCAGCTCTGGTGCTGGGTGTAGCTCGGGAGCTGGCACTGCCCCTGCTCTGCAGGTGGAGACAGGTGGCTCTAGAGCTTCTTCTGTAGCCAGACGCCAGCTCTGGAGTTGCTGCTAGAACTGGCTGTGCACTCGGCTCTGGCTTGGGACCTGTTGCTGGAGGTGGCATCAAATTCTAGGGCTCTGCCTCTGTGTGCTCCTGGTCATCCAGCTGGGCCAAAAGAAGGTGAGCACGGTGCTCCAGGTCTGGGCCAGGCATGCTGAGCTTTAGCTGATCCTGGGGTCTGTCGTCAGTCTGACAAGGAGGACAGAGGAATCCATATGTAGAAGAGGCCAGGAGGGTGACACATGCAATGTCCTGGGTCCTCTATGATGTCTAGTGGGACTGGCCTATGCCCCAACTGGAACGGAAGCCTTTTCTGCGCAGGTCTGTGACCTGTTGGGTGCTGGAGAAGTTTCAGTAGACAGACAGGGAGGTGGGTCACGATAGTCTATCTGGAGGGCAGACAGCTAGTACTGTACAAGCTTTAGCATGCCTGCCTTCACGGTCCCACCCTGCAAGTCTCATCCAGGTTCAGGGACGACTCATCTTCATGCCTGGTCCCAGGTGCCTGGAGCTCTGGACACAGCGCCCCAGACCCTGTCCTCTCCAGACCACCCTGGAGGTGGCCCTACCAACACTGGCACCCTGGAGACCCCAACCTGTCAGCCTGGCTTTTCTTGTCTCTGGGTGCTGTGCGCCCCTGGAACATAGGTAGCAGACCAGGGACCTGCCAGGACCTCAACTCATAGCATGCGCACCCCGCTTCCCAACATCCGACGTGCTCCCAGAAAAATATATCTTTTCTTAAACAGTTTTATTGAGATAATTATAAACAAAATTTATCCTTAAAAGTGTACAATTCAGTGATTCTTTAGTGTATTTGTGGAGTTATATAGTTCTCACCATTAACTAACTTTAAACATTTTTATCATCCCCTAAAGAGACCTGTATCCATTAGTAGTCAGTCTTCCTTTTCCCCTCCCTAGGCACCCACTGCTCTTATTGTCTCAATAGATTTGTCTCTTCTGGACATTTCATATAAATGCAAGCATACCAATGTAGTCTTTTGTAACTGATCTCTTTCAGTTAGCATAATAGTTTCCCAAGTTCAGCCAGGATGTACATACAGTGTCTTAGGACTTTATTCCTTTTTGCCAAATAATATTTTATTGCATGGATATACCACATTTTTGGAAAACCTTATTCTTAGGGAACTTTGAGAGCCGAAGAGATCTCAGTTTTTACCTTGTTTTCCTCTGGTTTTCTTTTTAAGGCATGGCTATGAAAAGCCCACGCCCATCCAATCTCAGGCGATTCCTGCTATAATGTCTGGACGAGACTTGATTGGTATTGCCAAGACCGGAAGTGGAAAGACTATTGCTTTTCTGTTGCCCATGTTTAGACACATCATGGATCAGAGGTCATTAGAAGAAGGAGAGGGGCCAATAGGTACAATTTCTTCCATTAACTTTTTTCAGATAACAGTTTTGTTGTCAGTTAATCAGAAAGACCTGATACTTTATATTGTTCTTAATTACAACAATAAAGATATCTTTATGTATACCTTTCCTTTATAAATTTGGCACTTTGGGGCTGATTTCCCCTTACCAGCAGGTGGAGTGAGAATCTTCAGAGCTCTGGAGTGACATCTCAGAAGTACAAAAACAGCCTCTCCTGGCACAGCTCAATTTTTAAACTCTGACTCGGCAGGTAGACTCCTCGTGCATCTATCTGTTTATTTATGTTGAGGTTTGTTTTTAGCCCAGTATCAGTGGATTTATAAACTCAACATTAGAAGATTATAGGGAAATGTATTTACTTTTTCTTTTTCTTTTTTTTTTTTGGCCTTAAAGGCTATAGTGCCAGCACTGCATTCAGTATTTGGTCTTCCGATTCAGATTTCTTGATTCATTTGGCAGAGATCTCTTTTGCAAATCCGAGTAGGGCTTTGGAAGGTTGTTACCAGCTTCTCTCTTGGAAATTTAGGGCACAGTGTATTTCTCCTCTGTCTGTGCCCCTCAGACCAAGGTTGTTTCCAGAAACCGGGGGATGGCTCTGCAGCACAGTGAGTTGCCTGATTACCTTTGCTCTGTGGTTTGCGGTTGAGAACGACTTGCATTCTTTCAGCCAAGTATTTTCTTGATGGTTGAGTAGGCATTCAACTGATTTATCTTCCTATAGCATGTTCTTAAACCTATTTAAAACTGTCTTTCACCACAATCTCTACTATTATAAAGCTTTTGAAATAGGGTTTTCAGAGGTGCATAAAACAAATTAAAACAAAAATTAGGCCAAGAGATCTAAACTTTATCGCAGAAGTTAAATTTAACACTTTAAAACATGACCTCTCAAGAATTTTGGTGGTTAGGCGTTTGACATGTTTCTCCTTTCAGCTGTCATCATGACGCCAACTCGAGAACTGGCTTTACAGATTACGAAGGAGTGCAAGAAGTTTTCCAAGACCTTGGGGCTGAGAGTGGTCTGTGTTTATGGAGGAACGGGAATCAGTGAGCAGGTATGCTATGAAAGGGACTTCACTGTTTTTTATTCTTAAATGGTTTAATAATGTGATGTTTTGCTTTAGTGTTTTGTACAATGATTGCTTCTAGAACCTTAAACAATGAGATATGAAATTAATACTAAGAATGAATTATGAATATGTTATATATTGGAATTTTTCAGTATTCCTTATACCTTAGCTTTCTCATTTCTCTTTGTCTTTCTTCGCTCAAGGAAGGCAGGTACTTTTTCCATTTTGTACGTAAGGAAATGTTCAGGAAGGTTAAGTACTTTGACCAAGGTCTTTAGGTTAACAAGGTGTAGTTTGTTCAAGAGTCTAGGTTTTCTGATTTCTGGACACCATGTATTTTCTCTAATTTATGTGACATCTTTGAAAGGTGGTGATGAGTGGGTTGCATTAATATCAGAGTTTTAGTTGAATTCTTAAATGATTTCAGGAAGAATTATTTAAACATACCTTCACTCACTGTTTAATATGGCATTTTTCCGAGTGTCTTCTAAAGAATGACCCTCATTGGTTAAAGTGTTGTCTTGATACACCAAGGTTGTAGGTTCGATCCCTGGTCAGGGCACATACAAGAATCAACCAGTGAATGCGTAAATAAGTGGAACAACAAATGGATGTTTCTGTCTCTGTCTCTCCCTTCCTCTCTCTCTCTAAAAACCAATGAGTTAAAAAAAAGAGAGAATGAGAGTCATTGGATATTTTGCTTTAACTAGAAGAAAGAAGCTGGGTTCGTTCTATGATCAGATAAGTTTTGGAAATGGTGGATTATACAAAATTAAAACAAGTTTCTTTCTCATGAGACTTCTTCCTCTTGAATGTGCTTCTCTAGTGTATTGTGGTGCTAGAAAAAGGGGTTAAATTAGATGGCATCTTCTGAATTTAGTTAACCACAAAACCCTTTCTGAGGACTTGCGTTCTCGGGTTCTAGAACGGTTTAGGGAAGTTTGCTTCTCTTAGCCCAATGCTATTTTAAACGCTTGATCTTAGTTTCTAAGGTTATCTTTGTCAGTTTTTCTGAACACAGCCTATAGTAAGAAATTAATTTACAAAGTAACCTGGGACATGCACGATTAGTGTGTTTATATAGAAGTCACACAGAAGTTTTATAGTCTTAACATACTGTAATATTTTTCATTCTGTTCCATTTTTTAAAATGCTGGTTGGACTTACTGGATTCCATGAATCACTCATGGAAACAACTCTCATTTTGAAAAACATCGATCTTATAGCCCTAACTGGTGTGGTTCAGTTGCTTGGGGGGTGTTCTGCAGAGGGAAAGGTCGCTGATTTGATTCCCGGTCAGGGCACAGGCCTGGGTTGTGGCGTGGGTCTCCCGTCGTGATGTGTGCAAGAGGCAACTGATTGATGTGTCTCTCTACCTTGATGTTTTTCTCCCTGTCTTTTACCCTCCCTTACCCTCTCTCTAAAAAAATAAATCTTTAAAAAAAAAACAACATTGATCTTATAATTGCTTTATTTACTGCTATCTCATGTTCCTTCTTGGTTTTGAGGGATTGTGTCACATTAAAATTGGTAAAAATCTCTGAGTTTTATTGATTTCAAAGTTACAGCATCATGTGGTTATGTTGCCACTACATGTTGCTAGTAGTCCAGCATTCCAGTATACTAAATGGGAAGCTTTGGAATCTTCTAATCAGACCTCAGTTTCTTACTTTATGTAGCTGTGAAAGACCCTGGAAATATTTTCAAATCTCTTTAAATAAGCATTAGCAATAAATAGACTATAAACGTTCTTTTATTTTTTAATTAGATTGCTGAACTGAAAAGAGGTGCTGAAATTATTGTTTGTACACCTGGTCGAATGATTGACATGTTAGCTGCTAACAGTGGTAAGTTGGGAATTTTTTTCTCATTTCTCCTTTTTGAATTCTATACATTTTTGTTAAATCACAGCAGATAGAAGAAACCGTCTAGAGGTTTCTACATTTCTTCTTAAAGCTGTAATATCTTAAAATTTGTATTGTAACAAGGTTATTGTTGTAAGCATTCATAATATGTTTGCAAATTAAATGAAAATTTGTTTCCAAAACTAACTCCATCTGATCTTTTTATAGCACTTAACATGGATTCTTAATCCAAGTTTAGCCTAACTTTCCTTTTAGAAGGGTGGGGGGCTTATTTTTTATTGTAAAGTTTAGACTTTTTCTAGGCAGGTGTTAGTATTTTCTTGCAATACTGGATAAATTAAGATATTGCAGCTTCAAGAAATTTTATCTTTTGTAAATATTGCATGTTTTTAGCTCAAATGTTGTAATTTGTTAAATTATTCCCTATCAAAACTGTTACTAAACTGTTGACATTATTTAACTTCTGTGGAGAAAGGCCCTTCAAGATTTATAGAACGGGGCTTCCGAGACTTAAACCATCAAAGGTAGGTAATTTAACGCTGTTCCCAACCTTGCAAAGTTACTTGAGGCTGTGAATGTTAGTATGGAATACTTAAATATTAGAAAGCGTTTATCGGGGCTTATTTCTGTTTTTGGAGACAGTGCTCTCAAAGGTTTTGTTGCAGTAGTTAGTGTGTATACAACAGAGTTTTAAAAACCAAGTCGTGCACGTGCCTACCAGCGTTCTGCCGGCATTTCTGTGTGTGTTTAATCCTAGTGCTGTGTGACGTTGGCAGAACCACAGCGGAACTGCTGGATAGGTCATCCTGCTTGTGCAGGCAGCATCAGGAAAGTTGGGGTCGAACGTTGATAAAATAATCCCTTGTTTTTTCTCAACGCTGCATTGATTCAGTCTCCTTCTGAAATTCACCTTGATTAATTTGACCCTTTTCCCTTATTTGTCCTTTTGGTCATATTGAATATCTATTTGCTAGGTGATTGATTCAACAATTGATAGAAGTGCCTGTGTTAATTGTTTGGAAGGGGTTTTCTGTTTGTGTATTTAATTTTCACTGGCTAATAAGCCTGTCACGTTTATTTAAACCAGTGGGAGTACTCAATAAAATTGAATTTGTATCTTTGTATAGAAAAATTTATCTGTGTGATGCTTTTGGTATTTAGTTTTTGTGCGGTACATTAGTTACCTGGTGTGTTGCATAGCTTCTCATTAATTTTTTTACATGCCCGTTAGAAGTTTCTGACTATATGGAAGTAGGTTATAAGGTAATATAAAGAAAGGTTTTCTGCTTCTGAAATAGTTGGCACTGGAACTTGCTTTCCACACATGCGCTGTAATCTGTAATATGTTTTTTCCTAGGTGGTGCTGTCAGATAATGGCTGATGTGGCTCGATGCTTCATCTCAGTCTTAGTTTTATGATGTGTTTTGGAGAGGGCTGTTTTCTGAATTTTACAGGTCCTTCAGGCCCCATGATGGTATGCAAGAGACGAGTTTGACAAACTAGAGGGCCTCATCTACCCATTGTCAGAAAGTACTTGCCATTAGATTAAGACACTGTAGACCAGCATTTCTTTTCACTGTTTAAAGATACCTAACCTACCCCTCTGGTTATGTCAGGCATTTTAGTTCCCTTTACAGTTTTTTAATGTTCTTGGTAGCCATGAAATTAATTGTGACTGATTTTTAGTTTTCCTTTTGTCTTCTTTTTTCCCTTATCTTAGGTCGGGTCACAAATCTTCGAAGAGTGACATATGTTGTTTTAGATGAAGCAGACAGAATGTTTGATATGGGTTTTGAACCACAGGTAATCATTAAATTCCTTACTGTTTTGAACTGTAAAATAAACCGTGAAACGACCACGAGAATGAAATTTTTGTGTGGTCTCTCAAATTCTCACACACATTTCTGTTGTGTGGTACTATAGTAGGTTGGGGACATATGAAATTGAAATAGATGTTTATGTTTTTAATTGTCCATAAAACTCGTTTAGGAGGTTCTTGTGCAGGCTTTCCTTAGCCATCTAAAACCATCATTGGCCCCAGCTGGGTAGCTCAGTTGTTCAGGGCATCGTTCCAATACACCGAGGTTGTGGGTTTGATCCCCAGTCAGGACACATAGCAGAATCAGCCAGTGATGCGCAAATTAAGTGGAAGAACAGACTGATGTTTCTCTCTCTCCCTCTCTCTCTTCCCCCCATCTGACCCCCATTCTGTCTAAATCAGTCAATAAAAAATTTCGAAACAAAACTCCATCAATGGTAAAATTAGAATGCTAATAAAAGAAGCTTAAGTTTAAAAATTTTATATTTTATAGTTTTATCGTACTCCCAAATAAATTGCTTTAATTCACACTTTTAACTACCTCGTGATCTAGACAGCACGTGTTTACATTCTCCAGATGTAAAAACTCAGGCCTGAAGCTTTTGCCTGACGTTCATATTCCTCACACGTGCTCTTTGCTCAAATACAAAATTTTAATGCTATAAACTTAGAGAAATACATGTTAAAAGATGCTAGAAACTTTTGTTAAGAAGAGCAATATGAGTTGCCAAAAATTGTCTTAAATCACAAACTGCAGTAATAGAAATGGGATGTCCAAAAGGGGTAAGGTTAAAATTGTGTTCAGTGTTTTCAGTTATTTATGTGTTCTCCAGAAACGTGCTGCCTGTCATGTGAGAGTGCCTGCACTGTGTTCACATGTGAGGACCACGTTCTAAATGAGATAACAGGGGAGTGCTGACACTTGAGTCCTGTGAGGAATATTTGACTTGGAGCAGAGGACTTAACAGCATCCTTTAGCGCTTTGGGGAAGGTCTGTCACGTGAAAGAAACGTCGCAGTGCAGCTCAGCTGGTTGCAGGTCATCCTGCAGAGTGAAAGGCCGGCGGTTCGATTCCCTGTCAGGGCACAGGCCTGGGCTGCGGGTTCAGTCTTCCGATGGGGCACGCACGAGAGGCAGCCTGTCCATGTTTCTTTCCCTCTCTTTTTCCCTCCTTTCCCCTCAATCTAAATAAATAAATAGGTAGATAGCTAGATAGATGAATAAATGAATAAATCAAATCTTTTTAAAAAAGAAAAAAGAATTACTGAATTTATTCTTTGGGGAAGCTGTGGAGAGCTTGATTGGAGCGTAATGTGACAGAGGACTAGATAAACGTTTGGAGAGGGGCAGACACTGAATGTGCTTTTCTTACATGTGCTTGAGTGGAGGCAAAGGTCCATTTCTGGAGAGCGAGTAGAGGGAATTGAATCAGGTGGAAGGTGGAACGAGGTTTTTTAGTTTTCATCTCTTTGCAAATGTATTTTCTCCGTGTTGGGGGTGGGGTGGGGGTGTGTGTGTGTGTGTGTGTGTGTGTGTGCGCGCGCGCGCGCGCCAGTGTATTTGAAAGCTTTAAACAGACTCAGCAAGAACACTGAAATAGTCTTAACATTTATTAAAGAAATAAACTTTTAGTTTTCCCACAAGGAAAATACCAGTGCCTGATTATTTTTTACTAGCAAATTCTTCCAGACATTCATGGAATGAATAATTATATTCCTAATTATACTTTATTTTAAAGTATGAAAAAGAGGGAATGCTCACCAATTAATAACATCATTGTAATCTTTTATTTTTAAAAGAGCTCTATTAAAGTCTAATTATATACCATAAAATGTACCTGTATTTGAGTGTATAATATAGCAGTTTTAGTGAACACACAAATTGGTGCAGCCAGCACCACAGGCCCATTGTAGAACATTTCCATCACCAGGAAGATGCCTTGTGCCCATTTACAGTTATTTTCTGTTTCCACCCCCCCACCCCCCCACCCCCCCGCCCGAGGCAGACACTAATCTGCTTTCTATCGTTACAGATTTGCCTTTTCTGGACACTTCCTGTAAATGGATTCATAGCATATACGTCCGGCTTCTTCCCCTTAGTGTAATGAGCTGGAGGCCGGCTCACCCATGTCACACCACGTGTCAGCACTTCGTCCTTTTGTTTGGGTGTATGTCACTATGTCACGCTCCTTCTCCATTGGCAGCTGGTGAACATTTGTATTTCCGCATTTTGGCTGTTAGGAATATTACTGCCGTGAACATTTACATACAAGTCTTTATGGGGGTTTATTCCTTCATTTCTTTGGCTAGACAGCGAAGAGTAGAATTGATGGGTTTGAGGAAAACTATGTTTAACTTTTTAAGAAACTGTCAGACTTTTTCATAACGGCCAATCCATTTTATAGGGCAGTATAATATTGCTAACATCGTACAAATTCAGTTTCATGAACAGTGACAAAAAAACTCTAAAAATTATATTAGGAAACGAAATATATAACATATTGAAGTCAGTATCTTTTGGCTACAAGGTCACTTAAAATTAGAAAAATCAAGTAACATAGTCCCCCCTATTATGAGAATAAAGGGAAAAAAATATACCATTATTTCAATGTAGGAAAGACATTTTTTAAATTTTTATTTTAAATTTTTAAAACTTGTTTATTTTTAGAGAGAAGGGAAGGGAAAGAGAAAAAGAGAGAATCATTAATGTGTGCCTCTCTCCTACTGGGGACCTGGCCTGCAACCCAGACATTTGTTCTGGCTGGGAACTGAACTGGAGACCCTTTGGTTCACAGGCCTGCACTCAGTCCACTGAGCCACACCAGCCAGGGCTGTAGATAAGGCATTTGATAAAATTTCACTCGCAATTTAAAAATTCAACATGGTGAGACTATTCAAGGACCTGTCTTAGGTAATAAAGAGTAGCTACCAAAAAAGCCTACAATAAACATAATTACTGGTGAAACTTTGAAGCTATTAACATAAGAAACAAAGTAAAATACTTAACAGTATTTTAAGTATTTGGAGGAGATCCTAGCAAGTAGGTAAGAAAAAAGTACAATGTTTAGAAAGTAGAGATACACTACCTTTGTAGAAGACTCAGACTAATCTATGGATAAATAATTAGAATTGATAAGAAAATAGTAAAGTTTCTAGATACAAAGTCAGTAAACAAAGTCATTTATATTTCTTTTCCTGGCAAGTTAGAAAATGTATTTTATAAAAGCAGTGAAAAATAAACCT
>VMDR010024697.1:0-14868 GCA_007922815.1 Macrotus californicus | reverse complement strand
GAATATGTGCCATTCCTAAAAAATAAAGATTCCTTGATCTAGTTTTCTATAGTTTTCATTTGGTTTGATTCTATCTTCTCTTTTAGAGATGAGGTAGCACTATAAAGAATGATTTGTATGTATGAAACATTTTGTGAATCTCAACTTCCTACTGCACTTGAATTATACTCTATTTTTAAGTCATTGCTTTTTAAAAATATTTAGTTACATAAAAATATACCTATGTGGAACAGTCTCATTTTTTCTTCCTGATTAGCCTTTAACTCTATACATTGATAAGTTTTTATATCTACATTATCTTACATTGCTCTTTTGGTAATGGTATGGATAAAGCTAGAAAATCTTCATACTGTCTCTGAGCTTCAAAATGTTTACCTCCTAATATAGTACCTGTCATTGTGTTGGTTCTACATTTCCCATAAACATCAAATTCAGCGCATTATGTAGGGCTAAAAATCTATCCAGTGGATTTTCTGTTTCAAAGAGACCTGGGGGGAAAGATATTTATCTTATCCACTAAATCTCAAGGGACTTCAAGCATACCCTGGAAAAAAAGTTGTTACACCACTTTTCAATGTCAGTGAACAATTAATGCAGCTGATAGGACATCAGGAAGAGTCAGGGGAATGTGACTGCCAGAACCTTGTTTTGTCTCAACTATGGTTATCTTATTACCTCCATTTTGGTCCTGAGAGTCAGCAATTAAAATATAAATTAGAGTGAACGTTTCTAGATTTGGGATCTGATTCCAAATAAGAAATAATTATTCCTATTAGCCATGGGAAGTAAGAGGACTAAGCTACTCATTTTTCTTACTTGTGAAAGTGATAATGCATGCCTTACTTCTCTCACTTGGTTCTATTTTGAATCAAATAAATAAATGTATTTGATAGTTTTTTCAAAACTGTCAAAAATATATAAATACAAGCTGTTATTATTATGTTAAAAACTTACACCGCCAAAATACTGAACAAATCATCGAAAAACAATATGGTGTATGCTTCTTTATAGGGTATTAATTAATGAAGTTTCACTGAATGGGGACTTACTTGGCTTGGAATGAAAAATTTGTGTTTCTTCCTCAATTTTCCTCAATGGAGAGTGTGTGGTTCAGTATCTCCTATGTGTTCATCAAAGGCTTTTGATCCACATGCAAAAATATGTTTAAACTTGAATAATAGGATTCAAGGAGCTTTTTGGAAACAGAGCCATAGGAGGAATGATGGATGGTGCCATAAGAATTGCCACTAGCTGCCAGAGAGGATGGGAGAGATCTGATAACAGTGTCTGGGCGAGACCCCAGGGGACCTAAATTAACAAGGACTTCTGGGACCCCAGAGATCTGGGCCCTACCTGACATTTTTGGTTCTTGCCAGTGCTTGCTTTAAAAATACCAAATAACATAAAAACCCACTTGCAAAGCTCTAGATAAAAGTCACATTAATAGCCTTCTTTCCTGCTAAATTAATGAAAAAAATAGTGAGTAATAATATATAATTTAATTTTTAAATTTACAGTGGTATTTTAAAATATGAAAAACATTCTTTGAAATTACTATTAACTAGATTTCAAAACAGATATACCAGTATATTTGGCAAAAAACATTAATATTTCTTTTATTGCTTGAAAGGAGTCACGTAAAAAGCTCGAGACAATTTCATATACTGCCGAGTTGGTTTTGTTTGGCTGAGAGAAAATTGGCAAGAAATTTCAGCAACAACTGCACGTACAAAACTGAAACCACTTGGGTTAGAGTGGACTTCCCATGTGTCCTGCACTTTCCCCCTGTAAAGTCTGAAATGGAACAGGACATCCAGTCAGCTGTACTGCTGGAGTCCACAACAAAAGTCACAGAAATGACTAAAGAGCAAAAACCTAGTGCTAACAACCTTTATTGTATGTGGTTCTCAATATTCCTGACACCAGTTTTTGCTTGTCCTACGTACTGATCTTTCCTCAAAGAGAAGGAATGTGACTATTTTCTTCAAATGGCAACTATCTCAAGCATTTCTTCGAGTGCATAGTACGTGTTGACTAAAAGAATTCCAAGTGCAAAATATATAAACCAGTAAAATGTAGATATGTATGATACCGATTATTTTAAATACTTTCCCATTTAAACAGAGCCACTCATACTTTGACATGGCTGTGGACAATGGCAGCCAGCCGGGTCCACATCGCCCCACAGTTCCTCAAAACACAAGAAAAACAAAGAAAATTACACAAAATGAATGTGGTCGATATATAGAAAATTTCAAAATTGCAAATCCCTTTCCAAAACAAACAAACAAACAAACACCAAATCCCAGCATGTGATTGCCATGCTCCAGCCAAGAGCGAGGGCATTCAGAGAAAAATTTTACGCTAAAGAGAAAAACAGATGCAGTGACAAGCTTAGAATGACTCTACGACCACTCTCTGGGAGAAAAAGTCTACCGAGAAGTGAAAATATTAAAAAAAACCAGTATGAGGTAGCCGGCTTCAAAAGACAGAGATTTGGGGGGGGAGGAAAAGGGGAAACGGGGAGAAGTATTGTTCGACAGTTGGGCGAAGAGAGAGAAAGAGAAAGGAAAATTTAGGGTCTTCTAAGACAACAGAGAACCATGGAGTAAGACACACAGTCCTCCTCATACACGCACATGCATTAAAGAAATCAGATTTTTGTTTTGCACTGACAGAAGAGGTTATTGAACTAGAAATCCTGTAAATGATTCCAAATTTGTAAAATGAGTAAAGGGAAAGTGAATAACTATTAAAAGTTTCTAACAAATAATATACAAGAAAAATTAAAACACTTTAATTGATAAAGATTTGCCCCAAAAGGAAGGGGTGGGGGGGGAGCAGAAGAACACAGGAAGACAAAATTTCAGTTTTTTATATGCACTAGGCATATAAAAAATTAAATTTGAAACAAAAAATTTTAAAGATTTTATAGAACTTGAGAATGAAATGTAAAACAGGAAAAAAAAACACCCAGAACCTATTATAGGCCGGTTTCTACAGTGGCGTGGATGAGCAATTCTGAAACTATTTGGGGAAATATATAACAACTTGGAAAACGAGCCAGACTTCCCACTGCAGGAATTACAAATATGGGAAGAGTGAAGATGAAAATGAATACTACAAAGCTAGACTGTAATTGGAGAATTAGCATAAAACTGCAGTTTTTAATATGTAGACTTTTATATAGAGAAATGGATATAGTTATGCACACACATACCATGTACATGTGTCTCTGCATAATTCCTCGCTCTGAGAAACTGTGAAAGCAGGGACACCTTAGAGCCAATGAGCCAACTTCATGCTGAGACTTTTGTTTCTAAAGACCATTCTCTAATTAAAGAGGATACAAAACTTTGTGTAGATATGGCAGACTTCAGGACAAAAATATGAAAAGTACAGGTGCACTTGAACCACTAATAGTGCTAGGAATTAAAGACATGCTCAAATATGATGGGCATACGTCAGATGGACACGAGAGCCAGATCAAAGTTTCTCCCACTGGTCCATTCTGGGATGATTACCCCAGTGAAAAAATATAATGCTAATAAAAAATTATAACCCTTAAAATAAGAGTCAAAGATTCTTTACTTATACAAAGAAATGAATGAGTAAATGAGGAAAATGAAGAGCTTTTAAAGTAAAATTCCAAGTAATAAATGTAGAATAATAAAATTAGAAAAATTACCATCTTTTTGCAACTACAGTAATAACAGTTTTAAGCATGAACCATCAAAGGATGCTAAAGTTAGTGGGCAAAAATATTATGAGAAACAAAATACTTACGTAACCTTGAGTGTATCTCTTCAGAGATACTTATTAGTTTCAAAGGGAAAATAGTAACTTCACAGTGAAGAAACTTGGCTGACACAACCTTCACCATGGTAAGAAATGCACATCATCGGTGATGAGAAAAATCAATACCAGGTGCCTCCTGATATGATATACTGGGAAGGGTGCAATAGCATCTGCTCTTTTCTTTGCAAAAATTATATAACCAGCATTTAATAATATGGAACCATTAATCATACTTGTAACTGTAGAACCCGCTCAAAGTACTTCCACCCTGTACAACAAGATACAGAGTACTACACAGCTTGCAAGAGACCAGAGATCAAAACTGCAAGTCATGCAGCCGAAGCATGCGCAAAGGAGAAAACTCGGACCTGCAGCTGCACCGGTAACCAGTTCCGCCTCACCATACTCACATGGAAGCAAATGACATAACCACAAACGCCCTGTTTTCCAGGGAGATGCTCTTTACCATAAATGGCCAAGCTCCAAAGTTCTCCATTTACAACTTGCCCCATCAGCACTTCCTCCCAGTTATTGCCCCTATACCCTTAAAAATCCATCACAAAATCCCTGGTCAGGGACTTTGGGATTTTGAGCAATAATAGCTTACCTTTTCCTGGGTGACACCATTCACATAAAATAGCCAGTCTTTTCTCCACTGAAATTCCGATGTTTACCGTTTGGCTCTGTTAGCGCTGGGTGGACAAACTGTTTCTGTTTGGCAACAAATTCAGAATGAATTCTAGGAAATAGATGGCTTGAACTTTTCCATAAATAATGTAATGTTAAGCCCTATAGATATAAAAACTAAAGGTAAATTGGATTTTGCAATAGGAAAGGATATTATTGGTACAATGGACAAAATCTGAATAAAGTTTATAGATTAGTTAATACTGCGTTGTCAACATTATTTTCCAATTTTCTGATAATTGTGTTCTGGCTATGTAAAGTCCTGTTTTTAGAATTATGCTGAATTTATAAATATGCTAAAGTATTTAGTGGTAAAGAAGTATTAGGATGCAAAATTTGAAACTTGAAAAAATGCCCAAAATAAACATATAGATAGGTGATGACAGAAATTGAAAGAAGATGCTGAAACAAGTGGGAAAAATGTTAACATTCATGAAATGTAGGTGAAAGGTATACAAGAATTCTTTGTACTATTTTTGTGCTTCTTTGTACTTTTTGCTCTACTAGTCTAAAATTATTTCAAAATAAAAGTTAATATAAATCCCCAAACTCTTACTCAGTTCAGCCTTAACTGGAAGCGTATAAATCCTGAAAATGAAAGGTTGTTATATGGTGGTTGTAAAGCATACTTTATTTGTTTTCTTCATTTCCTTCCATGTTGTGATATGAAGTTTATGGTCTTATTGCATAATAATTAGACAATTATTTCTTTTTTAAATTGACCAAGCTACGAGAGCTACTCTAACACTTGTTATAACTAATGTATATTCCGTGGCCTGGAGGAGGGGAAAGTGATATTTTCAGCAATACTAAATTGTCTTAGGAAAAAATACTTTAACAGATTTTTCTGTTTTAGAACTAAAGCTTGAGAAATTTGGACCACAGGACGGGAGAGAGGATATGGGCAGAGAAAAGGAGGCATTCAATCCGGTGAGGAGGGGCAGCGTCTTTACGGATTTTGTATGTCACAGGCAAACAATGGCTGCATTTGCTGGACTGCTGTATGCACGCTTACAGTGCTTGTAATTGAGGATGATTATGGTTAATGACTCCAGTAATGTGCACTTTCAAACCAGCAGGACAATGTAATTTGTATCAAATCTATTCAGTATCTCTTCAGGCATTTTGCCTTGGTTAATCTTAGCCCAGCACTGGCTGCAGAGGGATGCTCCGGAAGCTTCACAGCTGGTTCGAATTAAAATTTTCATGGTCTCCCTCACTCCTCAATTCCCCCAGTATATTCAGAAGTAAACAAAGCTGTTTGAGTCTCCCTATCAGCTGGATGGCCCAGGGCCTGCCATAGTTTAACGTGACAGGACCAAGAGCTTTAGTCCTAAAAACACGAGTTTTAGTGTGAGCAAAGGGAACAAAACATCTGTCTGTGAAACGCACAGATGAAGGGCTAACCAACAACAGCTATGCTTCTGGGTAAAGGGAAGCTGTTTCACGTTTCAGCGTATTGTGAAACACAACATCCTGTGAGGCTTTTCGGACAATAAAAATAATCCCTTCATACAAAAATACGTCCAAACTCTATTTCACTCCAACTACCAGGAGGAATTCTTTTGGAAGCTAAATTGTTTTCAGGATCAATTCAGGAATAGACCCTAAGTAGAAGCTAGACCATTTGTTTAAATCCAGTGCCAGATAAGTCTTTAAAACAAGACCTTAAAAAAAAAACAGAAACGATAAGGTTAGGAAGCATGAACGTGCCTTCATTTCTTTCTTTCTGTCCATCTGTCTTTTTAATGTCATTTTAGGGAGGGGGAGGGGCCTGAGTCTCAAGATAATTACATTTGGAAAAAAATGCTATGGTGTCCCACTTCTCAGTTTTGTAAGTAGAATTTTTCCTTTTATGTAAGCAAATGCAAATCGCATTTCATCAGCTTCAGAAACAACATTTTCAGTCTAAACAATGCTATCTGTTACTGAAAACAAGAGGATGGGTGTGGAAAGTGAGCAGAAAATGCATGCATCTCCTGGTCTCAGTGCGAGGTAAGTGGCACAGCGAATGATTGATATGTGAAAGGAAGAATAATGTTTGGATGGCAAAGTGATTAGAAGCAGCAGGAAAATATGAGTAATTCAGCTGATTTTTCTACCATTTTTAATACATAAGTATTTTACAGATTTATTTTCTTTTTAAAACTTAGAATTAAACTGGCGTGCTTGCAAATGTTTACTCATCTGTTATAAAGTTTAAAGTTTATGACATATACTTCACATCATATTATAGATTATGCTGTTTAGCTCCTCTACAAATAATTTTGAATGTGCAGTTGTTTGATTGTAAATGGCATGAGCTAATTGCCTATAAATGACCTCATGTTGTCCAACATTGAAATACCATCATTCTTGTATAAAGACTCACTGATACATTTATCAGAATTTAGCAGTTCTAACAATTGGCTGAAAATAATCTCTAACACAAGAAGATAAAATACTAATATAGATGTTTTTCAGTTTTCTTTTTGTACCGCATTCTTAAGAAAAATATTTAAAAGAGTAAACGGACAGCCATATAATGCAGAGTAAAATACATAATTATTGGACTGGGAGTAATACAGTTTCTCTCTGTGATCTAGGAGAGTTAATTCCATCAAACTCTTAGAAGCATTTGCAGAAAGAACGGCTATTAATTTCCCTGGTACCTCTTTTAACAGCTCCCTAGTTTTTCTTCAGCATTTCATGGCCATTTCATGTTAAATTATCCTTATGGGTGTTGGTGGCCAAAATTATGGATACCTTTATTCACAGCCTGGAACACTAAGGACTACACATCCCAGGCTCCCTTGCAGCTAGGACTCTGCAAGTTATGAAAATCTTCCTTGCATATGTGTCCATATAGTAATTTGAAGGACAGTATCTTTCTGACAAACGTGGTCTGGGATGCATTCCATTTTTCTTTTCTTTAGCAGCTCTGACATGAGTCCTGGTTTTGTAGAGTTCACTAGCGAGCCGTGGCAGTAGTATTTGTGCTGAAACAGTCCAAGTTGTTAAGTAAGGCATTATTCTGGCTTCTTTGCTCCGGGTGTAAAATTTGTAAGCTATTACAATGTCCCATTATAATACACCAATGTCTGCTTAAAGTAGCTACAGTGGACTTTGTAATCTCAATCTATACAACCTGATTAATGAAATGTGAAACTGAAAAAGAAGGTTGTTTCTATATGCTTGGATTATGTTTTTTACCGGTATAGTGTATTTCATAGTTAAGCAACACCAATGCCATCATCTTGATCTCAGTGATAGAAGGGAGTGGACCTTCTTTGTATTTATAGTTTATTTTCTCTCTCTTCGGAAATCTTACCTATGACTTCCCTGATGAATAATTCATCTATTATTTCATGTGTCCCTGGTCACAGGAATGTTTTGTAGCAGCAGTTTCTACTACGAAATAATCACTTGGAGTGAGACATTCTTACAAACATATGACTGAGTTACAGTAGCAGTTTTCTCTCATCAAAATTATCTGCTCTTCTGACTGGTATTCCATTTGAGAAACATTCAAATCAAAAGCATGTGCATTTTCATTGTAGCTAAGTGTCAGCTGTGTTTGAGGAGAATTACTTTATCCCTCCATACCTGTCTTGAAAAGTTAATGTTATTGTGCCTTGGCTGGTATGCCTCAGTGGACTGAAGGCTAGCCTGCAAACCAAAGGGTCACTGATTCGATTCCTAGTCTGGGTTCCTAGTCACATGCCTGGGTTACGGGCCATGTTCCCCAGTGCAAGGGTGCGTGAGAGGCAACCACACATTGATGTTTCTCCCCCTCTCTTTCTCCCTCTCTTCCACTCTTTAAAAACAAATAAGTAAAATCTTAAAAAAAAAAAGAAAAAGAAAAGGAAAAGTTAATCTTATTCCCTTAAGCCAAAGTAGACCCTATTCTCTGAAGGAAGGAGAGTAAATCTCCCTTATTCTTCTGGTTCTCACGAGATCATACACTGTTCATCCTCTCAATCCAGCACTTCTGAGACTTCTCCTTTTCATTTTCCGAATGCTCCCTAATTGCAGCCTTTTCCTTTAAAGTCTTATTTTAAAAGATTATATATTTACCTTCTCTCCTCTGACCACTTTAAGTTTTACAAAACTTTCCAGAGTTGCAAATAGCCTATCAAATATTGACCGCTGCTAGATAAATCATCCAAAAATAACTCTGTGTAGAGTCTCAACGTTCAAAGTCTGTTGGTATGCATGTATCCTGTCGCTATGTGATGTTTTGCTGAAGCAGAGGCAGGGTCCCTCCTCTCGTCTCTTACAATTGATCTGAGAAGCCATCATGGGATTCCAGAGATGAGGCCTCTTTTTTGCAGATTAGACTGGCCCTTTTCAAATGCTATTCAGTTATCATTAGGAATAACAGATGCTTAAACTCTTTGACAATCTTCAGGATCAAAAATAATTGTCGTAGATTGGCCACGTCTTGCTCTTTCCGTGATAGCTGGCACTCTGGGCCCTTGAAATAGGTGAATTGAAATGTTAACGGCGTTACTGACCTCATAAAAGTGGACTGTGGTGATGTATAGGATTGGAGAGGCAAAGCCACGTCTGTCAGGGCTCTGAGATACTAATGCAAGATGAAAGGCCAGGCTGGCTAGCTGAAACCTCTGTTTCCCTGGTATTTTGTACGGGGACTCTTTCCTGTCCCCTTTACAGCAGGCCATGTTTTATATGTTGTTGTGGTGACGAAGGCTAGTCAATAAAACATCAGACATTCATAGTGAGACTCAAAAATGCCCCATCTGTTCTTAGGAAGAAAATAAAAATATCACCTTTTCTTTTCTATAACAGATGTTTTTACTCTAAAAAAGAACAAAAAAAGGTTTAAAAATGTCGAAAATTTCTTGGCTATTTGCTTGCTATTCTTGTATTCCTTCAAATAGTACTTTATTGAAATAATCTCATTAAATATAGAATGAAACTAAATTGCACAATATTTTTCTTTTAGAAAATTATTCTTTTTCCCTAATGCTGCTGGCAACCTTTTACTGCTTAACACTCGCACTGGGCATTCCACAAAAAGGCACTTTGTGACACTTTGAGGCTCCCATTCAGTATGCTGTTTTAATGACTAGGGGAAAACACCAAGCTGTTATTTTAAAAAATAAGTGCCTCTGTGGAAAAGAGTATGACATGGTCTTAGATTTATCCATGCCATGCATATATTGAAGATTTTATATATACAAAGGTATATATAAAATACATCCAGGGTCTGGCACAATGACCACCGCTTCTTATTACAAATTTTTTTATTACACAATCATAAGCATGTAATCCTATAACATAACAATATCACAATCAAGCATACCATATGACATTTTAGGTGAAATGTTCAAATTAAAATTGTAAATTATTACACCCATATTATTATCCTACCAACCACACTCAAGCCGGCCTTACATCTGCTGGGCCCTGTATATATATTTTTTCCTGTGCCTAATTAAGGCTTAGTGACATATTTTATAATGCAAGGGCAGTGTTGGTGACAGTCAGTTTTTCAGCGTTAAGAAGTTATATCAACTTTGGAATCTAAGAATATGTTGAAGGATCTCAATTAAGACACACACCGTAAGCTCTGTGTATGGATCTGGTTGAAAATGTTACCTTTTTATTTGTTTATTTTTTACATGTTTTCAAGAAAAACAGTTATGCATAATTTTTAAACTATCTTGGACATGTGTTTTCTGGGTAACAATAAGTGAATCAGTAACACGTGGATTGTATTTTCCTTTACGCAAGAAAGGCTAATAACTTAGTGTCCGAAATGGCTGATGGAACTTTTTTTTCAATGCCAAGACTGATGTAAGTGAAGTGATAAAAACTCTGAAATGCAAAAACAATTACTGAAGAAGTGTCTTAGTCAGAGAAACAGAACCAATATGATTTGTGTGTGTTTCCGTATAAATGTGTGTGTAGATGGGGTGGGGAGAGAGAGAGAGGTTTTAAAGAATTGACTCACATGATCACTAATGTGGGGACTAGCAAGACCAAAATCTACAAGGTGACCATGTGGACTGGAGACACAGGGAAGAGGTAATGTTGCAGCGTGAAGTTGAAGCAATCTGGATGCAGAATTCCTTCTTTCTTGGGGACCTCAGTATTTTCCTCTCCAGACCTTCAACTGATTGGATGAAGCCCACTCATTTTATGAAAAGTAATCCGCTTAATTCAGTCTACTGATTGAAAAGTTAACCTCATCTAAATAAAGGGAAGAAGAAAAATGGGACAACTGTAATAGCATCATCAATAAAATACATGAAAAAATAACAAAAATAAAAGTTAACCTTACCTAAAAACTTCACAATGACATCTAGACTGGTTTTTGACAAAATATTTGAGTAACATGGCCTAGCCAAGTTGGCACATAAAATTAAGCATCACATGTGGCATTAGCAGTGTGTGTTTGCCAAGAATTAGCATTACTTCACCAATTTCTTGAAAGTGGAGGTCACTATTGATCAAATCTGGAGTAATGTGAATAACCTTTTATTCCCATTCTTCAATCCTCTTAAAATTATATCACTTTAATTTCCAATACTCCCTTTCCCATGCCTTTATTTTTTTTTTCAGCTCTTGCATTCACAGCGCATCAACAAATACCAAATTTTTAATTTAATTATTTTTCACAGGAGGGAAACGATATGATACTATGATCCATTCAAAGATTTTGAATCTTTGGTATGAGTTGACTTCGACTCCATGGCAGGCATTGATTCCTGCTTCGAGCCCCTTTAAGGTAATTTTTATGTACATTCCTATATATGCACATGAGTGTGCATTTTCTCTCATGAAATATTTTAATTTTTTCAATATTATACCTCCGAAGTAGAAGACAAAACTGTTTAGAGTTCAAATAATGTAAAGTATTAATTACATATGTGACTGTCAAAATATTACAGAGCTAAATATTAATCTTCCAAGGACAGACAAATGTAAGCCAAAGTAAAAATTCAGGATACCAGGATACAGGGCTCAAAAATAGTTACATGTTGTGGTCATTCAAAGGACCAGTCCTCTGTTAAAATAAGATGTGTATCACAGTTCTCACTCTCTGTCTCACTAATGTGCATCACTGTCTGAAAAGAGACTATAAAAGGATGGAGATTGTAAAAGAGTCTGGAAAGGATGCATAGAGGTTACCCAGTAAAGGCTAGTGTCTCTATTCTGTACTATATCTTCTGAAGATGCACCCCTTAAAACAAATATTTAAGGAAATATTAATTTTTATCTTTTAGGACAGTGCATTCCATTACTTATTGTGTCTTAGAGAATGCTTTATAATGTTTGAGTAGAATCTTTCTGTTGTAGAAAATAGCAGTCCTCTGACTAAAATATCCCATGTGGATTCCAGTGGCAGTTGATCTTTTATTAATCATGTTACATTTTTCAGACTAGTGTTTCATATGTTTTTACAAAGCCACTAAAGCCTCAGAGAAGAATGAATATATAGTTGTTAAGGTACATTCCTGGGCAAGTGGCCAGAGGGGGCAACCAGGTAACCCCAGCTAGACATTTTGTGATGCTATTCAACATTGTCTAAACCATTCATCTTCTCTTTCTTTGTGCTTTGCTCATTTGACATTTATTTCATTTTTCTCCCTCACTTATCTATATTTAGCTCAAAACCCTCTTGGGCAGGTCTTCCAGGCTCTGGTAAAAAATAATTTTTCCTATCCTCATGAGATGAACACCACCCCAGGCTATGATCTCATATTTTTGACATGTGATTCCATTACCCAGGAATCAAGATGCTGTTTATTGGTACCATCTGGGCAGTCCCTTGTTCACATCTTAGATCTTTCTTCCTCAGGCCCTAACTCTTGGGAAGACAGAATGATGACAACACCATCTGTGCTCTTGAGTCTTTCGTCTTCTGACCCAAGAAGGTCTAGCTCTTAAAGTATTTTTCATATAGACATGGGTCAGTAAAAGTGTTAGGTGGGTAACAACATAGATGTGTCCTTTAGCAAGATGACACCAGTCAGGACTGGCAGTGATCCACATACAGTTATTTCAATAACTACAAAATGTAAAGTCACCCAACATCTCTAGTTTTCTCTTCCCCAGCCTAGGTTGTTTTGGATACTTTTTTCTGTGGAATTTTTTATGGAACATGTTTATGGAGAATTGTACCCTGGTTCTTCTAGGATCTGAGTCTAGTCTTTTGAAACAAAGTCTACCTAAGCTAATACATTTCAAATGGTTTCCTGCTTCTTCACTTTTCCCCCACATATGGGGGTATGTCCTACAAACTGTGATGTAGAGACTAATAGACTGCAGTAGAACCCAGGTCTCTGATTTTTATTTCTAACACTGGAAATAACTTTGTAGTACTGGGTGCATTAAACTATCCTTAGGACTGTGTTTCCTGAACTAAAAAAAAGTAAGTTTACTGGGAAAATAACTGTATAGCATCAGAATATCAATTGACTTATAGGTAGGAATTTATCTCTTTTCTTTCATGTAAGTAAGATATGAAATGGCATTTTGAAAAATGTTCACTGAGTTTTAAAAATAAAGTACACTTTCTGGTGTGCTTTGTCTTTTGCAAAAAGACAGCACTTCACTATGATGTTAAACTAAATTGTACATTCTCCATAAACACTCTAGAAGTTATAATGATGTTATCCATTTAAACCCTTCAAGAGCTACCATGTGGGTGATATTTAATGAACATGGTTCTGAAGCAATAATGTAGAATGAGCTACTGAGCTATCAACAAACAGTCTGCAGTGGTGACAAACAAAATTGTATATAAATGTTTTATCTGATGCACAGATATGAGTATTTGATGAGTACACGTCATTAAACCGCAACTTATTTATTACTGCTGTTCTGTGCAAAGATTTCATGTAAATTAAGCCTTCCCTTGAATGAGCTTTCCATTGTAAATATATTTCATTTATAAAAAGTCGTATTAATTTAACAGGCTCATGGTTTCACCATTTTTCTTATTAAGGAAATTTACCCTTTCTTCATTGTATAACGTGTTGGCTCAGAAATTTTCACAGGAGTGTTGTGAAGTGCTGGCAGACTTCCCTGAGGCATTTGCTCTACGGGGCATGGCTTTGCTTTCTGGAAGAATTGTACAGTAGAAATGTAACAGCATTTAGATACCACACTTTGCCTAGGGTATAATTTATTTTATTTTCATTTTTTGCATATTTTTGAAAGATAATACATTCCAAGCATCTAATGCAACAGCATCTCTATAGATACCACACTTTGCCTAGGATACAATTTACTTTCTTTTCTTTTATCACATATTTTGAACACATAATACATTCCAGGAACCGTGATGGGCAATATAAATATAAAGACACGAAGCCCTGATTACTGCACTTCAGGGACTCACTGTTTAGTTTGGAGGAAAAAAAAGTTTGCCAGGGAAAGATGGTAGACAGAGCATTTTCATTTATCTCTGCTTTGTGCAGGTCCCAACATGCAATTAAAATGAAGGGAAAGGAGAAATTCAGAAGTAAGAGCATGAGGGGATATCAGTGAAAGACAGAGTTCAACAAATTTCTGGTATACAAAAATGGGTAGATGGGTGAGTGATTAATCAAATAACAGACGTGATCTAGAACACTTTCAGAGGGAGCTGTAACTGATGAAAAACAGACTGATCTCACAGAAACTCCAAAGGGGCTGCTCGCTAAGGATGGCAGATGCTCTGATGGGTGGGGGGAAGAATGAGATCTGAGAACAAGATGATTAATGGAGGGCATTTATGGCAGCAGTCAACCACCCACATCTCTTCCTATAAGTCATGCTGGATGCTTTATCCCAAGTACAAATATAAATTTATCAAAGCTGTCTGAGAAAAATAAGGTAATTAGTTTAACTGATAGAGAGCTAGAGTGAAATCTTTCTTATCTGGTCATGAGTCCCCCAATAAAGGAGTAACTCCCCAAATTTCTCCCTCTTAGTCATTTACCACGAATGTAAAATCTCCCAAGTCAGTATTCTTAATCTCTCATTAAGTGTGAATTGGCTACCGTGACTCATCCATGAAAAATAATGATAAAGATATACTACAGAAAAACCAACCATGATGAATAGGAGTAATTTAGAGAACTAAAATAGGTTTTAGTTCTCATAAACACCATCAGACGAATTCGAAAAAGTTCTGCATGTACAAAGTAACAGATGCTTAAAATGAAGAAGAAGAAGGAAGAGAAGGAGGGGAGAGAGAAGGGGAAGGGAAAGGGAAGAAGAAAGGAAGAGGAGAAAAAAAAGGGAAGAAAAGTCTTGGCAATTATAAGTCACTACTGGAATAATATGTTCAGTAGGAAGGTTGGACGATAAATCGGAGGTAACTGCTCATTTGATATAACTGCAGTGAAAACAAAGGACTGCACAAGAAAAAAGATCAGTTCAGGA
>VMDR010024696.1:0-14872 GCA_007922815.1 Macrotus californicus | reverse complement strand
TTTTTTTTGAATACTTAGGAATTCCAAGAGTTTATTCAGCTCTAGTGACAGCTGGATCAAGATGAGTATTAAAAGATATCGTCAGAATTCTAGTGTTATCTCTCTCTCTCTCTAAATATATATAGATAGATATAGACAGATTGTATCTATATATATATGGATACTCATATTTGTATATCTACAAGGTCTGTTGGGAAAAAGTCCAGACCTTGTTAGTATAACGAAAATGGTTTGCATGACATAGATGTCACCTGATAGTCAAGAAGAATGGACTGCAAATCACATGCATGAACAATGACGACTTCACTGTGCTAGTCAGTGGGGACGGTAGACACCATTGAGTGAGCATGTGTACTGTGTGGCTGTCACATTCAAAATGACTGGGTGAGTAGAGCGACAGATCTTCATCCAATTTTGCATTAAGCTGGAACATTCCTCTCTGGAAACTATTTGGATGATTCAGAAGGCTGCAGCTATGGGCAACTGGTGATTGGCAGCTTCATCATGACATTGCGCCCACTCATGCATCATGTCTTGTGCGGAGTTTTTTGACAAAACATCAAATCACCCAGGTGACTCAACACTGCTATAACCCAGATTTGGTGCCCTGCGACTTCTGGCTTTTCCCAAAACTAAAATCATCTTTGAAAGGAAGATTTCAGATTGTCAGTGAGATTCAGGAAAATACGATGGGGCTGCTGATGGAGACTAGGAGAACTGTGTGAGGTCCCAAGTTGCCTACTTTGAAGGGGACTGAAGTGTCATTATCCTATGTACAATGTTTCTTGTATCTTGTATCTTCTTCAGTAAATGTCTCTCTTTTTCATCTTACAGGGCTGGATACCTTCTGAAAAGGAATATTACTTGGCCATAGAAAGAATGACATTTTACCATTTGAGACAACATGGATGGACCTATAGAGTATTATGCTGAGTGAAATAAGTCAGACAGAGACAAATGCCATATGATTTCACTTAATTTTTTTTCAATTACAGTTGACATTCAATATTATTTTGTATTAGTTTCAGGTGTACAGCATAGTGGTTAGACAATCATACATGGGTACTTTATAAAGTAGTCACCCTGGTATTTCCAGTACCCATTCGGTTGTTGCAATATTATTGGCTATATTCCCTATGCAATGGCAGGAGCATGGCCATGGTCGATGAAGCAGGGAGAAGACACCCTGTGGACATTCCTGGGAGCTCCCTGACATTTGGGCGTCGGGGGTGGGCTAGGGCCGGGTTGGATTCTGCTCTTGTGGGTGAAAATAGAGCTGGAGAAACAGGGTTTATCTCTCTCTCCTGTTTCTGTGATGGAGACACTTGTCTTGACTCCAGACTGGAATGACCTGGGCAACACTGGTGACAGTGGCGGCATTAAACCCGTCACGTTTATTGAAGGCCTGCCATTGCTGGAGGTCATCGGAAAACAATTAGCTGATTTTAAGAAGCCAATGAAAGGACTTATAAAACTGTTGCAAGTTAGTGAAACTGATCAATAAAAATAATTTAGTTTGCTTAGATGTAGATAATAAACGTTTAAGTTACAAAATAAATCTCCAGGATTAGAACCCACTGAGGGCATCGCAACCTTTCTTCTATTTCCGTCATAAACTTGAGCTCATATGGCCGGAAGCTGCACCTACAGTCAGAAGGCAGCTTCCGTCCTGCCCCCTTCAACCCCACCCGCTCCCTGGACCTGCTCAGTGACAGGATGTATGGATGCTTCAGGGCTGGAGCTACACACAGGTCAGGGGCCTTCCTAGTTCTTTGAGTCGAGGTCCTACTCCAAGGAGCCTTCAGAAAATGTGAGTCTCTGTGGTCCTCTGCACTGCCCTTGGTCCCTCTCATGCATCTCAGACTCATTAGGAGGCTCTGGGGTCTGGGAGCATTTCAGCAGGTCAGGGGAATCTTGTAGATCAAGGACTCTCCCCGAGTCACCTTTAATTGAACACAAATGTTCCACCTTTTCCATCAAGTACTGTGGTTGCTGAGTACCACATGCATGCACTGTGCTGGGCAGGGCTGGGAGATCTGGGGCCTGCAACACACGGGCCTCCACCCTTAGGAGTATGTGGAGAGAGAATACACATTGAAATTAGAAAAGGAAGAGAGAAGAAAAAAAGAAGACCAGTGTCAGGGAATGGCTGAGCACTTGGGTTCAGAAAACCATTATATTCAAATTTCAGCTGCTGTGGGGGACTTTGGGGAAGGTCTCTGAATCTCTTTAAGTTTCAGTGTTCTTATCTATCTAATGGCAATCATAACAATACTTGCCTTTGCCTCAGATATAAAACCACCCCTGGGCTGTGAAGGCCTCGGGAAACATTTTTGTGAGTCTCCTGTCTATATAAACAACTTGAGTCTTTCCAAATCAGCAGCCCAGTGCCATTCGGGTGACCCAATCTCACACCACCCTGCAAAACAAATACAGGGCAGTTGGAAGTACTTGCTCAGTAGGCCACTCTTCCAGAGCTGGGGTGGGGCCAGTGGCTCCTGGATGACCCCACAGAGGTGGGGTTTGGAACTTCTTGGCACCTGGTTGGTCCTACCCTTGTGTAAAGGAACTGCCAGCCCAGCAGCGGTGTGGGACCAGACACTGGTGAGGGACCTAGATAAATTTGACGAAGGTGCTTCAGAGAAACACAGATCCTTTGAGGTGGGAGACAAGGGCGTGGCCCCTTAGTCTGCCTGTAACTGCTCCTAGGTTGTCATGATAATGACAAGAGCTAATTCGTGAAAAACATCTAGACAATTAGTGTGACAACTTGCACCTAATCATTTCTCAAAAATTGTGTTATTATTGTTCCAATTGCAATAATTGCCAGACTCCTGAGGATGGACAGCAATCCCTGGGGGGGGGGGGGGGAGCTGGTTAACTAGAGGGAGGAGATTTAGGGAGTAAGAGGCCACTGGGGTAGGGAGCTGAGAGAAGGTGCCATCCAGCACATGAACTGAAAGATGACCTTGAAAATGCATCACCGAGGGACAGGCCTTGGAACAAAGGGAGGCAACCTTTATTAAAGAAGTGTGACTTGGGTCCTGTAGACCAAGGAGAGGGACAGGTTTTCAGGGGCTGGTTGCAAGGGGAGGGTGTGGCCTGGGGAGAGCCAAGGCCCAGAGGCTGGAAAGTTCAAGGGGTGCTCTGGGGATGGTGGGTAAATTCTACCCTTCTCCCAGTTGGAGTGGAGGTTTGGTGCAAACTGTAAAATTGCAAAGAGCTGTCCTAGATTTTGATGAAGGGAGAGGAGAAGAGCCACTGGAGGCCAAGGGCATACCAGAGAGAGGCCACGAGGAGGGCGGTGCTGGATGTGTGGGGTGGGTGGTGGGCTGTCTCCCAAAGCGGGGCTCACCAGGAGAAGTATTTCTCCCAGCCCCCCTGGATTGTATGCTCCTCTCCCCGAGGAATTTGAAACTGCCCTGGACCGCTGAGCCAGAGGTGGGCGGCCTGAGGCGGTGCTGTTGCAAACTCTGTAGCAAACAGCGGAGTGTCAGAGTTAGTGAATCCTGAAAAGGATTCATGCCACAAATCAAATTAAAATTTAGGAAACGCACACTTTTAAAACAAGCCCTTTTAATTTGTAACCCCAAATAGGCGGACGGCTCTGTTCAAACAATTAAGCAGCTGTGATGATGACCAGCAGCCAAACACTGCAACCGCACTCATCACAGCTCAGGTTCACGAGGGTACCAGGGCAGGACAGTCTGTTAGGAAGCGGGCTCTGCACCCTCCTGGCCGCCAGGGCTCCTTACACGCAGGATGCCACAGCCTCCCCTCTTCCCTGTCAGGAAAGGGCTAAGGTGGAGAAAAGGTCCTCACTGGCTTTTGAAAGGGTGGCCAGGTGACCTTTGCAAGGGCAGCTTTAACAGGCCCTGGAGAGTAGAGGGCGCCACAGGCTGCCCACTGGGGGGCGCCCTTGGCCTTCTCACCAGCTTCTCGGGAGCCAGGCAGAGGCAGCCTGACCACTTTGCTCCCCCACAGACCTCACCCTGTCTCTCAGAACTGACTGCTCTGTACAGCACCATTTTCTTTTGTGTCTCTTATTTGAAAAGGAACATAAGAAAATTTGGTAAATACAGAAAACCGCAAAGAAAAAAATTGTTCACAGTCCTCTGTTAGCATTTTACTGTGTAATCAGTTGAAAAAAATTTTTTTTAACACCTAAAGTAACAGTTGGCATCAGAATTCCTGTTTGGGGTGAAATTCTCTTCTCTCTCTCCCTGTCTTTTTTGTGTGACAGATAAATGAATACATTTTGTGGATTTAGTGTGGGAGAAGATCTAAATGAAGGTGGGGCTGGGTGTCCTCCTACAAAAGGGCTTTGGGGTGGGGGGGAGCTGGATGACAAGGGGTGGCATTTGATGTGTTGTGTGAATGGATATTGGGGGGGAGTTGTGAAGAGGTGTTAGTTTCAGGTCTAGATAAAAAACAAACAGCGGAAAGATGGTGACTGGGAAGCAGGAGCTTAGGGGGGCAGCCCACTGAAGCCCACGGAAAGCTCCAGAGATTCAGGACTGGCCCTTGGACCTCCATAGGCTGTGGTGGACTGGGGGTGAGTCAGCTGTACCTAGAGATGTGGGGAAGGGAAGCGTCCAGCTAGGTTATCGGTGTTGAGCTAGAAATTTATCATTGGGATCACATTTGTAGTGTAAGCACCTGACAGTTAACTTTTTTGATTGTAATATAAATGTCTGACATTAAGCTTTTGATTGTAGAGGCATCGAATTCAAAGATATCTATCTCTAATAAACACGTCGTCAGCTACACAGCTAGATAAAGAGCCAGGTCCTCCCGCCATGAAGTTCCCCCCTTTTTAGGGAGCTCTACTTGACCCAGATAACTGGCCATTCGGCTGACTGCTTGCCTCTCCCCTTTGACCCTAATGGGTGCATTACCTTTCTTTCTGTTCCTCTGTCTCTCTCTCTCTGAGACTTCACTGTGCGTGCCATGTGCTCTCCAGGATTTGTGAGTAATAAACCTTGATTTTTAAAAACGTTCCCTGATTGCTATTACTGAGGGTGTCTGGCAGTCGTAATAAGAACTACAAGGACTGGTCCAGCTGTGACTTTGGCTCTGAAGGAGAAATGTCTGTGGGGCTTGCCACAAGTGCTACAGGCTTAGGTCAGTGCTACCAGGCATTTTTAGCTGATAGCATCACTACCGATAGGATGAAACTGACCCCAAACAATACTGTTATTATATCTTTTGTCCTGTTGTAATTTTTACTTTATATTCTTAAACATTTCCTCTGTCCATTAAATATATATATATTTAATACCAGAAATTAAATTAAAATTTGGGAAACAGACACACTAAAACAAGACCTTTTTTTTAAAAAAAGATTTTATTTATTTGATCTGGCTGGTGTGGCTCAGTGGATTGAGTGCTGGCCTGTGAACCAAAGGTTCGCTGGTTCAATTCCCAGTCAGGGCACAAACCTGGGTTGTGGGCCAGGTCCCCAGCTGGGGGCGCACAAGAGGCAATCATACATTGATGTTTCTCTCTCTCTCTCTTTTTTCCTCCCTTGCCCTCTCTCCAGAAACAAATAAAATAAATACAAATAAAGACTTTATTTATTTTTAGAGAGGGGAAGGGAGGGAAACATCAATATGTGGTTGCCTCTCACACGCCTCATACTGGGGACCTGGCCTGCAACCCAGGCATATGCCCTGACTGGGAATCAAACCGGTGACCCTTTGATTCACAGGCCACCACTCAATCCACTGAGCCACACCAGCCAGGGCTGGAACAAGACCTTTTAATTTGTAACCCCAAATGAGCAGTTTGGCTCTGTTCAAGCAATTAAGCAGCTGTGATGATGACTGGCAGCCAAACACTGTAACTGCCCTCATTACAGTTCAGGTTCATAGTTCATGAGTATACCAGGTTAGGATAGTCTGTTAGGAAGCAGGCTCTGTATCCTCTTTGCCACCAGGGCCCCCTACATGCAGGATGCCACATATATACATATGTATATATGCTGTGTGTGTATATATATGTGTGTGTATATAAATATAAATCTGAACCATGAAATGTTTTAAATCTGCAATATTCCATCATTTAGATGGAGGGCTGATCACTAAATTTGGATGTTGAGGGTGCTTCGGTTGGTTTGACTGTTAAAGACCTGTTGATCTGGTTTTGTGTTCAGGCCCTGAACTTTCACATCCAACAAATCTTCCACAGCTCTGGTCCTCCTGCTCCAGAAGACCATCCAGGGGTGCCAGACTCCATGACGACAATCCTCACACAGCACTGGGATATTTCGGTGGCATGTTTCCATTTTCTCCGTGGCCCTGGAGACTCCCCGAGCTTGGGACACCTCAGGTTTCATCTTTGCAGCACTGTACAGGTACAGTATGTGTTTTTAATCAACACGAGATGTTGAGTCAACGGGTAGCCACACATGAAGTAAGTAAGTGTTGGGGCTCTTCCCCTACCCACCCCCATTGGGCTTCCTCCATCCTGGTGAAGCAGCATCCTGAGCTGACAGTTAAGTCTGTTCCCGCACTGCCTAGGGGAGCCCTGACGGAGGCAGCAGTCATGATTCCTGCCCCCAGGTAACTGGGCTTACATTGGCGGTTTTCCTGTCTGACACCCACTGGATTTTTCCGAAAGTATTTTGTATTGGCCGTTGTTCTGTTTTCTGGAGCAGAAAGTGAGTGTGGGGAGGTGTGGAAGCGATGGGAGGAGGCGGGGACAAGCTGAGGTTTTTCCATTGGCGTGCCTTGATATGCTTTATTATTTTGATTTTAGGTAGGGAGACACTTTAAAGATCTCAATTCAACTGTGAAAGAACTTAAATACCTCTAGAGGAAGAATGTGAGGACAAAACCTGGGCTTTGCTATTTGAGGAATTGGGCTATTAACTAAGAAATAGGCTTCGTTTTATTGGCAGCTGAGAAGAGCTACCTTCTAGAACCATCGCGTCTTTGTTTGGGAAATAAGTATTTCCTTAGGGTGGTGTTTTTTTTGTTTTTGTTTTTTTGGCCAGTAGTTTCTGTTAAGAAAAAGGTAAGTCCCAGTGCCTGTGTGAAGCAGGTCTCTTTCAGGGGCAAGTAGAGTAAATGGAGAGGCCACTGGGCAACACGATTCCTTTACCTCTTCTAGTCCACTCGCCGAAGATAACACAACACCTACATGTATTAAGTTCAGAGAAAAGGAAAACTGTACGTGTTTTTCTGGCATTTTATTCAACAGAAGTTGGCCTTTTCCAATTTTCCCTCTCTCTTTCACATTCTTCTTTCTCAAGCAGAATTTCAATGAGTTAAGATCGTTAAGACCAAATCAGCTGCATGACTATTATACTCTCCATAACATAAAAGTAGAAACTAATATTAGGAACAGAGAAATAAATGATGTGTTCAGTAACACACATGCTTTTCAGAGAGCATGGATCTTAGATTCTAGAATCTGGAAACACTAGAGTGCCCGTGGAGGTGATGCAGCGGAACACCCGGGAACCTACCCTAGCACACCTTTTAGTGACCAGGGCAGACCTCATTAAGCGATGCGTGTTTTCACGCTGGGCAGAGACAGGGCCTCACAACCCTTCTCAGCAGGCCGTTCTGGTCCTCTATCAATTCCTGGGAGCTGGTTCTCAAGATGAAAGCTCTTCGCCCAGTGGGATGTGTGACTTAAAGATGTTGTTACTGAGTAGGAAGTGGGTTTGCTGCCCACTGCCACCCATAGGCAAATTCTGGAGGTAGAGGTCTGGTGAGGAAGGAAAGGGGTCTTTTATTCAAAAGCTAGACAATTTAGAGGAACGGCAGGTTTCTACCTCAGAGCCCATTCCCTCCAGAACACCCTGAGGAAAACCCAGCCACCCCCTGCCAGACCAGTCTAAGGCTGCGCCTGGAGTGTGCCTTCTCCCATTTGAAAACACCGGCCTTTGGGAACTGTAGGGGCTGCAGCAGGACTGGCCAGGTGGCCTAGCTGGTTCCTAACTGCAGTCGGGCTTCAGGCGGCTCCCTGGAGTCAGTGCATGCGTCCCTGTGGCCACGCCACCCGCCGGTGCTTCTCTCCTGCGCGGGAGCTGAGGGCCACTGCTGACCACTGTGGCTGGCCACGTGGAGGCTCTGTTCTGCATGCCGTGGGGCCTGGGGCTCACCTCTTGGCCACACAGCCTCCAGGGTCCAGGCTGCAAATGCTTCAGTCCGCAAATTCATGCCATGGATCCTAGACGAAGGGTGTGGGTTTCTCCCTTCCTCCATTTAAATCTCTGGACCCAAACTTCCCTGGGCTCAGAAAGCGTCCAGCACCCCAGCCAATCCCATCCTTTTCCCAGGCTAGACTGGTGGGTCTTACTCCAGTGCAGCACCTCCCCCTTCCGTCATGCACTGGGAGGGAGGCGGAAGGCTTGTCCCGTATCCAAACATTTCTGTAGCCTCCCACGTGCTCCTTGCAGGGCTTCTTCTTGCCACGTCTCTTCCTGGCGTTAGGGAAATCTGTCTACACTCACCTTGCTAGCAGCTAGGCTTCACCCCTGCTGCCTAGAGCATTTCCTGTGACCCCTCCCTCACTTGGGACACCACACCAGTATCAATACTCTATGAAGCCAGTTTCTCTTATAATGCCTTGTATAGGCGATTCAGGGCTTCCTACACCTGCTTCCAACAATTACATGTACCATAAAGTTCAGCGAGATGGAATCCTCTCTGGTTCCCAAATAAAGCTTCCATTGTTCTTTACTGCAATGTCAGTCTTTGGAAGTGCCCAACCTTGCTAACATCCCAGAAACATTCTAGCATTTTTCAATGAGCATCCAAGAGCTGCCTCTGCAGCAAAGTCTTCTAACCATTCATGCCTTGTAGAAAGTTATGTTATGTGATTCTTAAATACTCAGCGCTCTCTACATCTTACAGCAAACCCTTGCAGGTGTTTTGTTTTTAAGACTTTTACAATTTTAAGCTGCTTTAAAATGATCTTTTTTGCCAACATTTTTGTGTTTCAGAACCTCTGGATGAAATATAAGACTCAGCTAATCTTTCCAATATTTGCCTGCCCAGTGCCAAAGCACTCTGAAATTTTTCCTTTTCCTAGATTTAAAATATTGGAATTTGATGTTTTTCTCACCAGTGTGAAATGACATTCTTGTTTTCATTGCCCCAGTCAAATCTGTATCTTAGCAACTATTTTAGAGGCGCTTTTCAGTAGACTGTCTTTTTGTGCAAAGATAGGTAACTATACCCTTCTCAGAGCATAATAAACATATAGACAGCTACAGGCTAACTAGCCTGGTGACCATAAATTTCATGGTAGAAACTCATTGAAATCTCCATGATATTATTATTCATAATAAAATAGAACTCAGAATAAGGCAAGTCTCTCCCAAGGGAGCTCAGGTTATGGTACAATAAAAAAAATCCAACTTCGTTATATGACAGTCTCTGCCTTGGAAGTCTCATGACCAAATTCTACAGCCTTATATTACAAAGAAGTTTCTACATATGTAGAACTGTAACATTTTGAAAAATAACTAAACACTTTTTCTGTCTAAAAACATAACAACGGAATCAATCTCTCTTTTTAAATATGTTTTATTGATTATGCTGTTATAGTTGTCCCATTTTTTTCTCCCCTTAATTCTCCTCTGCCCTGCAATCCCCCTCCCACCATCATTCCCCCACTTTAGTTCATGTCCATGGGTCGTACATATAAGGTCTTTGGCTTCCCCATTTTCCACACTATTCTTAACCTCCCCCTGTCTATTTTGTACCTACCATTTATGCTTATTATTCCCTCTACCTATTTCCAAGTTCTCCCCCCTCCTCCCCTGACTGATAACCCTCCATGTGATCTCTATTTCTGTGAATCTGTTTCTGTTCTATTTATTTGCTTTTGTTTTTGTTTTTCTTAGGTTCAGTTGTTGGTAGTTGTGAGTTTGTTGTCATTTCACTGTTTGTATTTTTTATCTTCTTTTTCTTAGATAAGTCCTTTTAACAGTTCATATAATAAGGGCTTGGTGATGATGAACTCCTTTAACTTGACCTTATCTGGGAAGCACTTTATCTGCCCTTCCATTCTAAATGAAAGCTTTGTTGGATAATCTTGGATATGGGTCCTTGCCTTTCATGACTTTGAATACTTCTCACTGGCCCCTTCTGCCTGTAAGGTTTCTTTTGAGAAATCAGCTGGTAGTCTTATGGACACTCCTTTGTAGGCAAATCTCTCCTTTCCTCTTGATACTTTTAAGATTCTTTTCTTATCTTTAATCTTGGGTAATAGAATTATGATGTACCTTAGTATGTACTTCCTTGGGTCCAACATTCTGGAAACTCTCTGAGCTTCCTGGACTTCCTGGAAGTCTATTTCCTTTGCCAGATTGGGGAAGATCTCCTTCATTATGTTTTCAAATAAGTTTTTGATTTCTTGCTCTTCCTCTTCTCCTTCTGGCATCCTGTGATTTGAATGTTGGAACATTAAAAGTTGTCCCAGAGTGTCCTTAGCCTCTCCTCATTTTTTTTTTTTAACTTTTGTTTATTCATTCTGTTCTGGTTGAATGTTTATTTCTTCTTTCTGCTCCAAATCATTTATTTGAGTCCTGGTTTCCTTCCCTTTACTGTTGGTTCCCTGTACATTGTCCTTTATTTCACTTTTCATAGCTTACACTTATTCCTCTATTTTGTGACCATACTCAACCAATTCTGTGAGCATCCTGATTACCAGTGTTTTGAACTCTGAATCTGATATGTTGGCTATCTATTGCTTAGTTGTACTTTTTCTGGAGCTTTGATCTGTTCTTTCATTTGGGCCATATTTTTTTTGTCTTGGCATGCCTGTTATGTAGTAAGGGGTAGAGCATTAGGTATTCACCAGGGCGGGGCAATCCACTTTGCTGCAGTTGTGGCTCTGTATGTAGGGGAGGAGTCTGAGAGGGAACAATGGCATTTGCTCAGTTCTTGGCCCGGCTTTCAGTCACTTCCTCTGCTACTCACAAGCAAATTGGGCCCTTCTGGTGCTGATTTCTGGGTGGGTGGATTTATGTATGTTCTAGGACTCTGTGGGTCTCACTAACGAACTCTCCTGTGAGGCTGGGAGTTTCTCCTGCCACCTGAATCCCCACAGGTTTTTTCAGTCAGAGGTTTTGAGGCTTTATTTCCCCATGCTGGGACTCTGGGTTGCGCAGTCTGTCTCACTCCCCAGTTGTTCCTCCCAGTTTATCTGCACACAAATGTGGGACTGCCTGCTCTGCCAGTTGCCGCCTTGTCCCATCCGCCAGCCACGCCTTGCCCACCCCAGTCCTCCAGCCACTGCCTTGCCAGGGGTCCTCTCCACCTTGGCTGCCCGTCTCCACCCCTCCTACAGGTCTGGACAAATGTTTCTTCTTTACCTCCTTGGTTGTTGGACTTCCATACAGTTCTATTTTCTGGCAGTCCTGGTTATTTTTTTATTTTAAATTTGTTGTTGTCTTTCTTTTGGTTGTGTGAGGAGGCACAGTGTGTCTACCTATGCCTCCTTCTTGGCTGGAAGTTAGAATCTCTCTTATTACATGTGTCATGTAAACACAGACTTCCTTAAATCAATATGTCTGATTATTCTCATTAGTTCAACCACAGTTCCTCTCATTTCTTCCTTAGGTCAAATGCAAAACTCTCCCTCTTCAGCCTGTCAGCTTCCCATTTTCTGTCTTCAGTGGAAGTGGCTTTGGCTAACTACCATTGTTTGTCCGATGCTCTTTCATTGCTTCAAAATTTATGGTCCACCTCTGTCCTTCTGGTTGAAATAATCATTATTCTTTTAACCTTTCCTCAGAAGTTCTCTTTAATTGCCCCTTTTTTATTGTTCTTCTCTGATTTCCTGTGAGTTCACTAGATTTTGTTCAATTCTGAATTGAACAGAGTAGTTTAATAAATGTCATTTTCCATTGTTCCAAGGCAGGTCACTTGGTGATATCCTGATGAGGGACTGAAAGGTGAGAAAGCACTTTGTGGACTCTCAAGGGGCCCCTAGCACCCAAATGGAAGAGATGATCATTGCTTGACTGCACGTCTTGAGCAGAGGTCCTCACTTCATCTGTTCAGTCACTCATTCATTTATTCAGCAGTAACCTTCTTAGCAAATGCTAAGTGCTATGCTATATTCATCTCAAGAGTCTTTAGCTCTGAACCCTATGAGACAACTCTACTTGCTATTTCCGATTTCAATCTCTAATAAGTGGTGTGAACAATTTTTCAAGAGTTGGGTCAGAGCAATTTTGAATGAGCTCCCTCTACTTTAATTAAAAGTAAACTTCCTCTGCCTTTAGCCATTCAGGACCAGAGTTCTGGAACACAACCTGGGTTCCTTCAACTCACTTCTACATGAGGGCAAGTTTGCTGTTACCTGGGATTTATTCTCTCAGACCAACGGCATGATCTTTATGTCTGGTCTTCAATTTTTTTCCGTGATTTTTGTCAGCTGATTCAAAGAGATGTCATTTAATTGGACACATGTTAATTATATAAATACAGGTGCTATAGTTTCAGTGAAAAACCTTTGTTCAATTTGCTGTAAAAATTATTACAGTTCATATTGAATGCCTCTTTTATTCCATGCCATGCTAGTCAGTATCCACTCTCACAAGGGGCCACAGCCTAGGAGGTAGAAGCAGAGATGTCTATGAATGAAACTACAAAGTGTTTTATATGATGTAAAGTGTGGGAATCAAACAATCAGAGTTTTGCCAGGGGACTAGGGGTAGCAAAAGTCTGGAGTTGAATCTCAAAAGATCTGAAGACACCAACTTGGTGTTCTGGTTATGACAGTAACAGGTATAAAATTTATCCTCTTGTCACAGTAATGTATACAATTGTAAAGTAGCATAAATCAACTGTTTACAACCACAGGAATAGATTTGGGAATAGGGAAATACATAAGATAAGCTTCCATTCACCTCAGCGGTTTTGCTTGGGGGCTCTTTCCAAACCTCTACACTTAGGAAGGGAATCCACCCACAGATCTCGCAAGCAGAGGTCAGAGTTTGGTGCTAGCGGGTGACTGGAATTTGCTGTGCAGCATACCTGACAGGAGGAAACTGCTTAGAAAAGGACTTCCAGAAATCTGCATAGGAATTCTCTTCAGTTTTTGGACAGATTTTTAAGCTGTGCCAATGCAAGGTGAGACTCTTTGAGATCTGGCAGAAAATAATGATTAAGCTTGAGCTGACTGGAGTTTCCAGAGGGTCCATGGTGCTGGGATATATTGGAGTTCTGAAAAGCTAGAGTGGGAGGCCTTGCCAAACATTCCAGACATTTAACTGAGAACCTGAAAAGGCCATGTCTTACGGGTAGGACTACTATTGCCATAGGAGTGATTGTGTATACCCCTTTGCAAAGTCTCAATAAGGTAAAGCTGATCAGCCAGTAAATTAATTGCATGCCAGAATGAAACTCAAGACCTTTTAAAGAAAGACAACGAAATGCAGACATGTAATAATGTAACATCTACAACACGGCTTATGATAAAAGGTAGTAGATATGCAAAAAAGCAGTAACATAATCAGGGAAACTGTCAGCTGATGCACACAGGAACCAGAGGTGGCATATATGTTGGAATAGCAGACAAGGACATTAAAGTGGCTATTATAAATATGTGCAGTCTCAGATGAAAAGGAGACCACTAAGAATAAACATATTGGAATTTCAGGACAAAACTGAAAATTATAAAATCTAACCAACATGGAAAGTCTCCATTTGAAAAATATGCAAAATAAAAAATACACTGGAATGACTTAGAAGTCACTGGATACTACAAAGAATAGACTGGAGAACTTCACAAGTTGTCAACAAAAACTGCAAACTGCAGCATAGAGGGGGAAAAGGACTAAAAAATGGAAAAGTCTAGGTGACCTCTGAGCCAATATTGTGTTGTCTGACATAAATGTAGTTGGGAAAAACAATGGAGTTTATTCATTCATCCACTGAAGGACACTTAGGTTGTTTCCATATCTTGGCTATTATGAATACTGTGGCAATGAATGTGGGGTTGCGAATATATTTTTGAAATAGTGATTTAATTTTTTTCTGATGTATATCCAGAAGTGAAGTGGGGTTGATAGATCCTATGGTCTCTATTTTAATTTTTTGAGGAAGCTCCATATGGTTTTCCATAGTGGCTATACCGATATAAAACATAGAATACACATTTGATACTATTCAATACCCATTCAAGATAAAACTTCTCAGCAAAATATAAGGAAACTTCCTCAGTATGATAAAAAGCATCTATAAAAAGCCCACAGCTCACATCATACTTAATAATGAATGATTGGATACTTTCCCCTTAGAACTGGGAACAAGGCAAGGATGTCTATTCTCACCATGTCTTTTCCATATTGTCCCAGAGGTCCTAGTCAGGCCAGTGAGGCATTATAATGTATGTACAGGAAGTATGCAGATTATGAAGGAAGTAAAACTGCCTTTATTCCCATTTGACATGATTATACACATAGAAAAATTGAAGGAATCTACCAAAGGCAAAAAAAGAAAGAAAGAAAGAAAGAAAGAAAGAAAGAGAAAGAAAGAAAAGAAAAAATTGAATCAATAAATGAATTTAGCTAGGTCAATGAGTACACAATCATTATTATATAATTAATTGCATTTCTATATACTAGCAATGAACAACTGGGGAATAAAATGAAAAACACAACATTTGTAACAGCATAAAAAAATACTTAGGAATAAATTTAGTGAAAGCTGTGTAAGAATTTTCCCTTGAAAACTATAAAATATTACAGAGAGACTTTAAAGACATTTTCTCTCATTAAGGAAGAAATCTGTTATGTTCATGAATTATGACACAGTATTGTTAAGATGTCAATTCTCCCCAAAGTGATCTATAGATTCAATATCATCTCAATTAAAATTTCAAGAGGCTTTTCATTTTAGAA
>VMDR010024695.1:0-14860 GCA_007922815.1 Macrotus californicus | reverse complement strand
ATTTCGTACTCTAATACTGCTGCTAGTAGTAATAGTAATAATAATGAAAGCAACGACAGGAACAGTTATAGTTATCTATCTTTATGTTGGTGGGGGAGCCATTTCTATAAACATATAATTAGATTATAGATATTAAAATAACTACTAGACAGGAAGCTGTGGTGCTGGTAGTATTCTACCTTTTGATCTGAGTGCTAGTTACATAGGTCAGTTTGGTTTGGGAGAAGTCATCATGTGTAAAATTATGATTTTGCAATTTTTGGTGTGTACATTACAATAGTAATTTTTTTAATTGTGGATTTAAGACAAAGAAAAAGATACAGTAAAGAGAAAAAAGAGGGGGAGGGATAGGTATTAATGTGTGCTCATTGTAACAAATACTGCCGTGGCAGATCTAAATTTTCCATACGTAATTATCGAATTAAGATTACTGAAATTATCTTAACAATGATTTTCTTGAGATTTTTATATTTGCTCCCACTCAAATTACATAATATATAAAACTTAATACTGATATTTAGATTTTACTTAAGAGCAGAAACCTTCCAAACTTTTATTCTACATCTTATAGCTGAATTTATTTCTCTGACAGGTATTTTTTCAAATCATTCCTTCAATAGAGAAACAGGTAATGAACGTATCCATATTTATGTCTTTCCCCACCCCCACTGTCAACCCAAGTGTATTATTGTTTGCTCAGTGAGCTGGCACTAGTTTTGCACCTCAGGATGTTTACTCTGGCTAATTCAGCTACTGATCTTCTAATGTCTGGTGTTTGGCAATAAAGTCCCAGTCGGAGTTTCCAACCAACAGCAGTTTACATTTAGTCTGTTTCACAATCTTAGTTCTTTTTCTTTGATTGCATCAAGACAATTGCTCCTAGGGATACCTGAACCTGAGATGAACTGAAAATATTTTACAGCTTTTGAACTTGCCAGCAGTAGAAGAAAAATTCATACCAATCCCAGCACTCTGAACAGCTGTTACTATAAGGTGATGTTGCTAAAAAAAAACCAAAATAGAACAAAGCAAATACCATCCCCGCAAGGGTGCTACTGTGTTTTAGAGATCTCCAGCTGGAAACTTAATTGTAATTTAAACAGAGCATGCAGAAACAGTTTTCCTGCATCTATTCACCATACTTTTATTGAATTGAATAATTTAATCAATAAGTCACAATACTCTGTAATGTGATGCCATCTAAAATTCTAGAACAGAGAAATTTGAACTTTGCTCATTATTTCCCTCTTTCTGCACTGCATTGCTCTAAGGACTTAGGTAATATTTCCATTCCAATCAAGTCTTTAAACACTTCTCTTTCTTGTGGTAGTGCTCTATAGCCAAAGACCACCAGAATGCCTGGGTTTACTCTTGTTTGCAGCAAAAAAGTCCATATGCAGTGTCTTGGTAAGAAGTTGTATTAGCCAACATTCTTCCGAGAAACAGAGCCAAAGGGGATTTTGCAGAGGTGAGGGAAAGAGACAGGATTTGGCCCACATATTTACTGAAACCAAGTAGTCCCACAATCTGGCCAGAGAAGCCAGTGATGCAATTCAGTCTAAGTCAAAAGGCCTGAGAATCAGGAATTTCCAGTGTCTAAGGGCAGAAGAAGATGTTCTGGCTCAAAAAGAGAAAGCCAATTTATTCTTTCTCTGTCCTTTTGCTCTATTCAGGCCCTCAAGGGCTTGGGTGATGCCAGTCCCACTGGGGACCATCATCTGCTTTACTCAGTTCACCAATTCAGATGCTAATCTCTACCAGAAACACTCTTATTGGGCACGCTCAGAAATGATGTTTTACTAGCTATCTGGGCATCCCTTACCCCAAACAACTAAAATAGAAAATTAGCCAGGACAGAGATTATTTTAAAAAGCCTACGCTGAGTTATCTGGGGTAGGATTAAAAGAAGCAGGACTTTCCCTTGGCTTGTTTAATATCAGGAAGTAGTCTCTACTCTATGAGTGGGTATCTCAAAATACCTCATCTACAAGGAGGTAGACTGCAGTGAGGCCATTGTAATTAATTCAGGAATAGAAGTTGCTCACAGAAGTCAAGAAAAGGTTACACTTGGTTATTGTGGCTTGGACAATATTTCAGGCTCAGACATGAATGAGTATATGACTGGTCTTTATCCATCATTGTCACAAATTGGTCTTTCTAATTTTGAGATTCTGTAAAAAAAGTTCAACAGGAGACCCAGAAGCTCAGCTGTGAGGGCCGGGTAAGCTTCTGGCCAACACCAAGGCCTTCCTGAAAGTACCAGCCAAGTGCAATTTGTCAGGTGCTTGCTCTGTCTCACTGGTTTCTGTTGAAGAATGTTGATAGAATGTAAAGTATAAAATGTAAACAAAAATAGGAGAAAATTTGAGAATTCCTCATGGAGATAATTATCATTGATTTATTTATGTATGTACTTAGTTTTGGAAGTTAAGGCAACATTTTTTCAATTTCCTTGCAATGATGTTATTTAAGGCACGTGTGGTGGTTATTGAAAAGGACACTATTTGTTTTAAGGCCTTTTTATAATTAGATTTTATTTCAGAAACATATCAAATGTGTATTTGGTACAAATTTGAAATGATTTATTTCTGGCCTGAGCTCTTATTAATGATAAATACACCTCTACCTATTTTAATGTGTGCTGATCAAGTAAAGTAACTGAGGGCCACAGCGAGCCCCTTGCTTTTCTGAAGCTGAGCTCTGAATGATGAGTGTGGTACCTTGGCCACTACCAATGCAAGCTGATCCAACGGCATATTTTCCACCTTGACACTTTAATTCATGAACCAGATAATTATTGATCCAGATCCTTTCAATGACTGATTCAAAGTAATGGCTCTTACATTCACATTGATTTTACTTGGGTCAAGATCCAAGCTCTTCTCATCTGCCAGGTACTGAGGAGCAAAACCTTAATTCATCTCCGCCAAATCCATGTCCTTAAGATTCAGTCTTGTTTTTTTTTTCCCTTTGATAGCAGAGACAAAACCAATAGCCATGTTAGAGGGATTATATCCAGACACAAGATAGCCCATAATTCTTGCCAGTGCTGTGAACTTATGTTTTATAACAGGATCTTCACTAGCTATGAAAGCATCAGATATTTCTGGCACATTCTTTGCAGTGACAGTCTCCTCTTTCTTCAACACTGGAGGAAGTTTATTTAACTGTTCCAGGCTTGTTTGCGACAAGCATCTCATCTACTTTCATTGCCAATTTTCTTCTTTGTCATCACCATAGTTGATACCATTCCATTATTAAAGTAACCAACTTCATTAACATCTTTACACTTCCGTTGTGACTACAGGGCATATTTGTTACATTCTCCTTTGTTTATTTTATATTTTGCAGCAAAATTCTCTGCAGCAATTCCCATAGGGCATTGAACATGCTGAGCTGTTAATGCTGCTCACAAAGAATCTTCCAGCTTGAGGTCTAATCCAAACTTGTTTCTAACACACATGTTTCTGACACAGAAGGGAGTCTGGCTCATGTTCTTGGCTCCTTGACACAAGACAATTTCAGCATTTTTAACACAAATTTCCTGGTACGCATTCACAATGGATGAAAAACCAGACCATGAATCCTATTAACAGTTAAGAGATAAGGTCTCTTTTGAGATTCCCACATGCAAACTAGCATGCCTTACCAAGTGTGCAGCAACTAAATAATTATTTAAGGGTTTACTGTAAAAAACACAACTCAAGAACAGACAAATGGAAGATATACATACAGCAAGGTATCAGGAGGTAAGAAACAAAATTTTCATTTTCTTCTGGGCACTCATAGTAACAAAACTACATTTGTTCACCAACCCAAAGCTCTGGCTAATTTATTTTTCAGTTATAGCAGAAATACCTGGAGGCAAATGGAATTAATCCTCAATAAACTTTTTGTCAATCAGATACTGAGGAGCATAATAACATTCGAGGCAATGAGCAGTCATAGATGGAGACCTCTAAAAACTTAGGGAACTAATTCAAAAGTATACCTGCAACTGTGTGTTCACTGCAGCATTATTTACAATAGCCAAGCCTTGGAAGCAGCCCAAGCACCCATCAGTAGATGAGTGGATAAACAAGCCCTTGTACATTTACACAATGGAATACTACTTTCAGAAAGGAAGGAACTCTTACCTTTTGTGACAGTGAGGACGGACTTGGAGAGTATTATACTAAGTGAACTAAGACAATCATATAAAGAAAAGTAGCATATCATTTCTCTTATATGTGGAATCTAATGAACAAAATAAACTAATAAAACAGAAACAGACTCATAGAGTTGGAGAACAGACTGACATCTGTCAGAGCGGAGGGGGACTAGGGGCTGCCTGAAAAAGGTGAAGTGATTAAAAAGCTCATAGATACAGACAACAGTATAGTGATTACCAGAGGGAATGAGGATGGGGGAGGGAGAAGAGGGTAAAGGAGATAAATGGTGATGGAAGAAGACGATTTGGGGTGGTGAGCACAATGCAATGTACAGATGATGTATTATAGACTTGAAAACCTGAAACTTATAAAATTTTATTAATCAATGTCACTCCAATAAATCCAATAAATTTTTTAAGAAATCTGTTTTATGCTAAATTTTTATTTCTATAATAGAAACCATCTTATCTTACTTGATTGCGATAGATTTTTTTGGTTTGTTAATTGAAAAGTACATTAAAGCAGGAACAAAAGAATGTTCAACTACCTTCAAAATTTATTTCACATTAAAATATATGCAGGTACCCTATGATATGGTAGGACAAAATCTGTTTTTGTGGCTTAGTTTGTTGAGATGTGTTCTATATTTGTATAGAAAATAAATCCTAAGGCCTCATCTGCTACATGTAACATGGTCTCACCATAAATTAAGAAGGGCAGAGGGTGTGGAGCAGAAGAGAATTGCTTATTAGCCATGTGCGTTCAGTCAGTGCATCTTCAAAAGAAAATGGAAACCTTCAGTTAATTTCAAAGATTGTTTATGTAACGTCTTATTGAGATACCTTCTGTATCTTAAGGCATAGTCTGTTTAATTAATTAATTAAATTGTATGTATTATTCAAAAGAGTTTATAATTACCTGTATTTTTATTTTTTCACATTTTTATTGTTGTTCTGTTATGTCATAAATCCTCATGTGAATTCATTAGATGGGAGATTGGTTTTTGTTCCTTCACGTGCATCCTCTCCATACTTGAGACACTACTGCAAAGTTGTTTTGCAGATTAAGAACAGAAAGCAGACTTCTCAACAGCAGGTCCATTAGGTGGCTAAGATGTGTTTATAACCAATGTTTAAAAAAATATACATATACTTATAGAAATATAGCTTATAGATAATAATGCTTACCTATTTTATATGCAGAGAGGGATTTTCCCCACAAACACCAATTATACGTTGACATTAATCCTACTTGTTAGCTATGCTGTCACGTAAAACAGCTATGACTGGTCTCCATTGGCATTTGGCAGAAGCGAACCAAGATTATAGCATGCAGATCGGTTAGGCCCCCAAGCCAATCTGTGCAGGTTTCAATTCCAACCAATCAGTGACAGGCGGTAATCATTCTCCTTGGTTACAAGTGCTAACAGAAACTGGAGACCTGTTTTCAAGCTAGATCAAAAGCAGCTAAGTATAAACGTAAAACTCCTCTGGGGAGTAAAATTTTCATCTCTTTTTAAGAAGAAAGGAAGGTATAATGTAGCTCTTTTGTTCACTTTTTCAATTATTTTGCAGCCAGGTGGATTAAGTGAAAACAAACCAGTGAAGGATAACCACAGCAGGGATGTATTCTTTTGGAGATCTCGGTAAGCATCGAGCTGCTGTCCAGAATTCAGCATGGGGCTTTCAACTGCTGTGCTGCTGCTCACCACCCCAGTCTCCCTTTCAGTTACTTGTTAGAGCTGTGTGCACCTTTTATCTTGTGAAACTTGCCAACCTCAGGAATATTTTATAAGTTACCAGCTTTGCAACTTTTGCAGAATACATTCAAACGTCACTTTTACCGGCAGCAAGACTACAAATGTGTTTCCAAAGATTTTTTTTAAAAGTATACAAAAAGGAACCCTAGTGGAAACAAAAACTATTGTTTCCCTGCGAACCCTCTTGTTGTCTGTAACCTGAAGTGGAGTCAGGCCAGGAGTGGGGTCAGCAGGCCATCCCCCTGCGGTGACCATTCTCAATCAAATCTCTTTCCAGAAGTGCAAACCCTCTGTACGTAATAAGCTTCTTCCACTATTCTTTCAAACTTTTAATGCCTTTCTTGGGTAAAATATTCCTTAATAACTTATTATTTTTATTTCCATTTTTCAAATAACTAGCCTAATTTAATTTGTTAACAAATTATTATCTCTCAATATGTAATATTTATTTACTAGATGACCAAAAAGGCACGGATTTTTTTTTTAATAAACTTTCAAAAATCATCTTAAAAACACACTATTCTTTTTTGGAATGTTCACAGTAGTACATCATTGTTTTGAGCCAAAAATAACTCCTGTGGAAACTCAGAAGGTATTATGGACAGCTGGATGTTAGCTATAATGAATAGAACAAGCCTGGCTTTAGATATGGAATTAAACTGTTCTGAAAATTTGACCTGTATAACTAGCTCAATAAAAAATATTAAAACTTATTTTGGTAAGAGAGATTTGGAAGCAGACCTACACAATTTGCCTTGCTATGAAAGAAAAGAACACTAAAAGTTAGAGAATATCTAGTACAATTAAGGGCCTCAGCATCATAGATATTTTTATTTACTACCTGATACTCATTCTCTCTTTAGATATTATTTAAGGTCAGTGTATGAAGTCTCCATGGGAATCTGCTCTGGATTCTTCTGGAGCAGGTGTCTGCATGACCCAAGTCAAACCACATACTGAGTGGTGGAAGCCCCAAGCCAGAATGAATCTCATAAATTTATGGTATTTACATGAAATATTTCTCTTCTTTCCCAGAACCAGAAATGTAAGAACTGTAGCCATCTTTCTGCCAGAAAGAGAATCTGAGGGTAATTTTTCTAATTTACTGGAGTCAGAGCGAAGATAACATCAGAGAGAAAACCAAGACCTAGAATATCATTCAGGCCACTGCATCAAGCCTGATCAGAACTCACTCCTATCCATGCACCTTTCAGCCAATCAACTGCCAGCCATGAGAGGCCACTGTATAATGAACTACATTGGTAAACCAAGCAACCAGCAGAAGCAATGGCATCCAACACATCACACTCCCCACACACCAGAAAAAGTGAGCTCTCCCAACTCGTCTCTCAAGAGGGAAGTGTTGGTTGTTTGGTGTAGGAGAAGATGGAAAGAGAGAAATGAGTTATTTCCTTTCAGATGCAATGACCACTTAAAGTGAGAACACCATTCACTGGAATATGTTTCAGATGCGACTGGATAAATTGATGGCTTAAACTGAATGAAACCATGGCTTCCAATGAAAATAAAAATTCAAGGTTCATCCAAATTATTTAACTTATTTAGAAGTGACCATTAATGAAAGTAATTAATTTAAAAATTAATGAATCTAGGAAAAGCCTAAGCCAGCCAGGCAGTCAGGATAATAAACATAAACTATGACTGTCCTGGGAATCCCAAGGCACACAGATGACTTGCTATGAGGAATTATGAAACTGAAGGATAGTTGAAGTTAACACAATGACCTGTGAGCTTTGGCTAGTCTGTAACAAAACATGACTTTTTTTAGTCCACCTCAGTGAAATTTCTTCTGTAGACTATCATGGACAACAAGTAATCAGAGTAAAATTTCTTACAATAAAATAGCATACATTCATTGATAGAGAAAGACATGTGTGTGGATGGTTATGCACAAACATTACAAACAATGTACAGGCAGGATACAGTAAGCACTCAGGAGATTGACTGCTTAGCTCTTTGACTCTGCTGGAGGAGGTGGGAGAAAAAGTAACCAGAAAGGTTTCAAAAAAGGAGTCAAATGAGAGCTGCATAAAATGAAACAATAGATATGTGGTAAGTAATTAAGAAAAAGAAGAATTTACCTTTGAGTAAGGGGATAGAAGGCAGGGAAGCCTGAGGTCTAAGAGGAAATGGTAAGTTCGATGCTCTACAAATCATTTACTCCACCAGAAAGTACCAACTCACACTTGTTCTTAGGTGACATTGAGGAGAGTTTTCTGGAGGCTTCAGTTAAGCTAAAATAATTACATGGCTCATGTTCATAAACCACTTCACAATTCATAGTAGAATTTTATGTTCACTATATATGATTAGGTTACTCTCCTAAAAATGTCATAAAATGGCTTAATAACTTTAGGTTAATTTTGTTATAAAATATTAAATCCTTCTAAGCCTTATTTTAACCAAAGTTAAATGATTAAGAATGATGCTGAGAGAAATTTCAGTGAATAGATGTATCACATCTTTCAGTTTTTCAGCAAATGTATCAATACTTTAGGATTTCTGTGATGTGAATAAATCTATAAAGGTTAGTATTTATAAGTAAATTTAATGAAAGATTCCTTATTTTCAGTATAAAACTTTGATTTAAATTCAGGGAGATAGTCCTGACTGGTGTGGCTCAGTGGATTGAGTGCACGCTTGCAAACCAAAAGACTGTGGTTTGATTCCCAGTCTAGGGCACGTGCCTGGGTCCCTTTCTCCCTCCCTTCCCCTCTCTAAAAATAAATAAATATAATCTTTTAAAAAATAAAGAAATTCTGGGAGACAAAGCTGTTATATTTTATTAAAGCTGAGAAAATATAAAATACTAGGAAAGAAATTCCCTACAAAATTAAAGAACATTTTATTCCCCTTTTAATACAGTACAGCCATTTCCACTTTTATTGTTCATATTTAAAATATAGAAGAAACCTTACCATGAAAATTTTATACATAGAACCAAAAGATAAACAGCTTTCATTGATTCCCACCTGTATTCCCAGAGAGCCAAGAGAGTTATTTTGTTTAATTAAACCAAATTAAATTATAAAATAAATTTAGAAATACTTTCAAAATAATCACGATGTGCATTTTTCTCCAATTCTCTGCTTGCCAAGTTTATCCCATTAGTTAGACAAGCATTCACATTACATAATTAAAAACTTTCTTCTTTCCTTAATAGAAGTTGTTCAGTACAGATGTGGTTCTTTTTACCCAGGTACAATATGTTTTTTCTTAACAATGACCTATTATTTTAATTTCTTATTTAGTTTATGATGCTCTTTGGTTTTTTATATGGGATTAATTGTTGATATTTTAAATACTGGGACCATTAAGTACATAATAAATTACATCATTTTTCCCGGTAGCTCAAATGATTTTAGTAGAAAGAAAAATAAATAACCCTACTTTGAATCGATATAGATATGTAGTATAATGTGGAAATCTGATAACAGTCTACTGTGGTGGATCTGTTAGTTTACTGGGCTGCCATAACGAAGTATCAAACAATGCGTAGCTTGAAAACAGAAAGTTATTGCCCTGCCTTTCAGGAGGCTACAAAGTGAAGGTGTCACAGGATTGGTGCCTACTGAGAGCTGTGGGGGAAATCTGCTCCACGTTGCTCTCTTCCTTTCCAGCCTACAGGCATTCTTAGTGTGCTCTGGCCTGTACATGCATCACATTGACCTCTGTTTTCACCTTTTTAAAAACCTGCTATTTTATTTTATTTTTTTCATTGAATATTATTGTTTGTGCTACTACAGTTGTCCCACTTTTTTCCCCTTTTCCCACCTTCGCCCAGCCCCGCAACTTCCCTCATGCGATCCCCACACTGTTGTCCATGCCCATGGTTTTGGCATACATATTCTTTGGCTAATCTCTTCACCTGTTTTCACCTAGTGCTCCCCCTTCTCCCAACAGCTGTCAGTCTATTCTGTGTATCTATGCTTCCGTTTCTAAGCTTGTGAGTTAGTTTATTTTGTTCATTAGATTTCACATATAAGTAGATTATATGGTATTTGTTTTTCACTGATTGGCTTATTTCACTTAGCATCATACTCTCCAGGTCCATCCAAGCTGTTGCAAAGAATAAGAATTCCTTCTTTTTTACTATGGTGTAGTATTCCATTGTATAAATGCACCATAGCTTTTTCATCTGTTCATCTACTCATAGGCATTTAAGTTGTTTCCATATTTTGGCCATTGTAAATAAAGTTTCTATGAACATAGGAGTGCATATATTCTTTTAAATTAGTGTTTCCAGTTTCTTTGGACAAACTCCCAGAAGTAGAATTGCTGGGTCAAGACACAGTCCCAGCCCTGGCTGGTATAGCTCAGTGGATTGACTGCTGGCCTGCAAACCAAAGGGGGGCCACTTTGATTCCCAGGCAGGGCACATGCCTGGGTTGTGGGCCAGGTCCCCAGTGGGGGGCACATGACAGCCAATCACACATTGATGTTTTGCTCCCTCTCTTTCTCCCTCCCTTCTCCTCTGTCTAAAAATAAATAAATAAAATCTTTAAGAACAAAAGGTAGTTCCATTTTTTTTTTACTTTTTTAGGTAACACCATACTATTTTCCATAATGACTGCACCAATCTACATTCCCACCAATAGTACAGAAGGGTTCCCCTTTTTCCACATCCTCACCAGCACCTTTTGTTTTGTTGATGTATTAATGATAGCCATTCTACCAGGTGTGAGATGGTATCTCATTGTGGTTTTAATTTCTATTTCTCTGATGATGAGTGATGTTGAGCATTTTTTCATGTATATCTGGGCCATCTTTATGTCCTCTTTGGAGAAGTTCCTATTCAGGTCTTTTGCCCATTTTTTAATTGGATTATTTCTCTTCTTGGTGTTGAGTTGCATAAGTTCTTTGTATATATTGGACATTAAATCCTTACCAGATGTATCATGGGAAAATATGTCCTCCCACACAGTAAGTTCCCTTTTCATTTTGCTGATGGTTTCTTTAGACATGCAGAAGATTTAATTTGATGTAGTCCCATTTGTTTCTTTTTTCGTTTCCCTTGCCCTGGGAGATATCTGAAATTTAATGCTTATGTTTGCTTGGGTTTATGTTAGGGATTTTTATGGTATCACAATTTACATATAAATCTTTAATCCCTTTTGAGTTTATTCTTGTGTGTGGTATAGATTGGTGGTCTAGTTTCATTTTTTGGAATGTACCAGTCCAGTTTTCTCAACATATTTATTGAAGAAACTGTTTTCTCTCCATTGTATGCTCTTGTCTCATTTTTCAAATATTAATTAATGATAAAGGCATGAGTTTATTTCTGGCCTCTCTGTTTTGTTCCTAACCTACATGCCTGTTTTTATGCCAGTGCTATGTTATTTTGATTACTATAGCATTGTAGTATAGTTTGACATCAGGTATTTTGATGCCTGCAATTTTGTTCTTTTTTCTCAAGTTTGCTGAGGTTATTCAGAGTCTTTTTTGTTTGCTTCTTTCATATACATTTTGGAATGTTTTTTCTAGATCTATGAAATATGCCATTGGTATTTTAATAGGAATTGCATTGAATCTATAGATTGCTTGGGGTAGTATGGACATTTTAGTGATGTTAATTCTTTCATCCATGAACACAGTATATGTTTCCACTTATGTGTATCTCCCTCAGTTTCTTTCTTCAGTGTTCTATAGATATTCAAGTACAGGTCTTTTACCTCTATGATTAAATTCTTTCCTAGGTACCTTATTTTTTGTTGCAATAGTACATGGGATTGTTTTTTTGTTTTTTGTTTGTGTGTGTGTGTGTGTGTTGTGTTTCTTTGTTTGTTTCTCTTTGTGACAGTTCATTATTGGTGTATAAAAATGCCATCAATTTCTGAGTATTGATTTTGTGTCCTCCTACTTTGCCAAATTCATTTATCAGATCTACTAGATTTTTGATGGAGTCTTTAGGGTTTTCTATGTATATCATGTCATCTGAAAACAATGAGAGTTTCTGATTGTGCCATAATTACATATCACCTAAAAGTACCATGTAAGAGTAAAAACTTTCAACTGATTTTTAACAAGAATTTGATATAGTTATTTCTCAAAAAAAACACATTATTGATTACCTATTTATGCATGATATGAAGTTTGAATTCACAAATATTCCAAAACAAAATCTAGAAATGTTTTGAATATGCAGATAAAAAATTAATATATACATGAATGGATGAATGGGTATCATAAATGCCTAGATTGCAAGATTCAAGGAGAAGCATTAGTCAGTGCCAATCTCAAGGGTTCTAAAGTCCAACTCTCTGAATTTAATTACTAGATACGTCTTGAACTCGCCATGTGTACTAGGGAGTTTACCGGACTTCTTAAAACTTGTATACAATACAGAGGCTTAATTTTAGTGCATCCATTTATGGAGCAGTGAAGATTAAATCAATTAATCTAGCTAAATGCACTTCATTTTAGCATTGTACTAGTTCACTAGGGCTGACAAAACAAAGTACCGCAGACTGGGAGGCTTAAACAATAACAAATTATATTCTCACAGTTCTGGCGGTTGGAAGATCAAGACCCAGGTGTCAGCAGATTTGATTTCTCCTTAGGCCGCTCTGCTTGGCTAGAAGACGGCCATCTTCTCACTGTCTTTTCACATGGCCTGTTCTCTGCTCTGTGAACCCTGCTGTCTCTTCCTCCTCTACTAAGGACACAGTCATGTTGGTCTAGGATCTCACCACTATGGCCTCATTTAACCTGTCTCCAAATCTAAACATATTGAGATTTAGGGATCGAACATCTAAATTTTGGAGTAACATAATTCCATTTTAACAAGTATTAAATATTATTAATAATTGATATATGATTATTTGGACTTGATTAAGCAAAATATAATGGCTGCATTGGCAAAACTGAATTTATATTCAAATGAACAACAATTCAATATGTTGTATGGCTTTAAAGGTCTGAAAATAAGTACATTGCAAATCAGTTTGCTGTTCATCAGCTGAGGAGCTAATGTGAACACAAGGGTGGTTATTTCAAATTCTCGTCAGAGCCTTGACAGGGGCTCCCCCAGTGTCATCCGCACTAATGCCAGGTTCCACACACTCGTTTCAATTGTGGGTAATCAGATCAAACAAATTCTGCCTCGGCCACTTCTGTCTCGCTTCAAAATATAGCATCATACTTCAAGTTACCTGCGAAAGCAAAAGAAATGACTGAACACCTTTTGCTCAGTATGTACCATGCAGTCAAAGGGAACAGTGGACAGCACTACAATATCTAATTTCAGCTGATATCCTAAGGGGAATAAATTAAATGCATTAAAATATTGTTAAAATGGGGCATTTTTCAAATTTATGACCATTTTAACAGATCATTTTGACAGATATTACATTACAACAATATTATGTGATTGCCATAGATTTAAAATTTAATATTTTATAAAATAGGAAGTATTGAGAATTTCTTCTCTTTCAGCTAATAGCAATGGCTAATAAAATGTTATTAAACATAATTAGATATTGCTATAGGGGTGTGTGTGTGTATGTGTGTGTGTGTGTGTGTGTGTGTATATATATATATAGTCTTATGGAAGTAAAGTTAATTGCAGGATTCTTTATTTTTCTCAATTGACTAATAAAGTCAGAGATTAATTTAACTTCCTTGGATATCAGCTTCAGCATACTTTAACCTATTCAACTTTATCCTGAAGTAATTCACAAGCTGCCTTTTCACGCCTAACATTTGAAAAGAGCACATTTACTTTCTTTGTTCTCTATAATTTTTATTGTGTTTCCCATTTAGTCTTATCAGTTTTCAACACTTGGTTCATTTCCATTACTATCTTTTTTCTATTCCAACTATTTTCAATGAAACAGACATGCCTTTTTTGGTCTGCTTAGTTTGACCCTTGACATAGTTAAATACCATCTTTGAAAATTAATAGTAGCACTGGAAAAACATAAAGCACTGGATGTTTTGTGGGGCTGAGTGTTTCAGAGAACAGTTACTGTCCCATCGTGGAAAACAGAAAAGCAAAGAGAAGGCAAATATCAGTTACCAGTATTACGCAAAGGGCAAGCCTTGAGGATTCTGCGTAAATCTTTGCAATCTATGTTTTTGTCTTTAGTTCAGTTTTTCATAGCACTTGCATGCTAAGATTCTTTCGTCTGGACAAAGGTTTCCCTGATGTCTCCCTATTATTCTTTCAATATTCACCTCAGGTTTCAAGAGAAGTTACATATTAATGCCCCACTATTCACCAACATAGTTAGTTAAAATAAAAATTTCATTTGCTATACATTTGAGTGTGTGTGATGGGGATATTTCTGATGCACATTGCACATTGTATGCACATTGTACTACAGATTAAATCTCGTCAAAATGCCACAGACACTTTACTGATTAATATGCTGAAGCGACTACTCTCAGAGTACGCTGTATTGACGGAACTGTTAGAGAAACTCCCAGGAGAAATTTGTTTGGAACACATTTTACTGACACAACACGTATATCTGCTTGGGAATATTTTATGGAAAAATAAAGTATCTGTAATTGACATCTGTATTTTTAGGTAATGTTTCTAGCACTTTATTTGAATTACATATATTCAGAAATGTTTTGAGAATATTTTCTTGCATAAACATAAATTGAGCATGGTCATCTATTCTGGGTTATTCAGCTAATTTTTAATACTAATTATTGTATTTCAGAATATTTTGATAATTCAAAATGCCCCAATTTTGAGTGGTATTTAAATGGTAGACCTTTTGGAAAATCCACTCAAACAAACAATACTTCTCACCTATTGTTGATACTTTCCCTCTTGATGGAGCTCATCAGTGCAATGTTTTTTCAACTTCTTTCCTCTCCTTTCCTTTTTTTTTCTATTTTTTTAATTACTTTATTGTTGTTCAATTACAGTTTGCATTTTCCCCCCACCCCAGCCAATCCCACCCCCCTCCCCCACTCC
>VMDR010024694.1:0-14764 GCA_007922815.1 Macrotus californicus | reverse complement strand
CATTCTCTTTACATTTGTGTATGTTTGAAGTTTTCCAATACAATGTATTAAGAAATGTCTCATTTCTACGAACTTGTTTGGGCTGATAAGGTACTCCATAGAGCAGTTAGATTCCAAGGCAATAAAATTCTTATACGGGAATAATTAGCTTTTCATTATCCACCTTCTGAGTTTGCAGGTAGCATAGAGGCAGCACAAGGGTGTCGTGATTTCAGAGAAGCAGGACCCATACTCACTTGGCAGAAACTGGGTCTGTGGTTAAAACCCATCCTTTATACTCCTTCTCACTTGCTGTCACTCTGACTTCTTTGTAAGTGTAATCTTGCCATTCTAAGGGACCTTTCTTCATCCACTCATTCATGGCTGCCATCTGGCGAGATTTAAAACCACCACCAGTTTGGGTTAATATATATGTTCCACCCAAGCAACTGTCTTACCCATAATCTCCATCCTAGAAAATCATCTGTGATTTGCCTCAAGTTCCCTATCAGAAAATTAGTTAACACAGTATTTATTATTCAGTCTGAAAGCTAAGGGGACCGACACCGCGTCGCCGCGGGGCCCTGTCTGCGGTAAGTCATCTGGAATACCTCAATTCCACCCCAAGCCCATTCCAGATCGCCTTCCCGCTGGCTTTGAACTCCTGTCTGCCCAAACCCGTAAGTTGTGCTCTCCTGCGACCCAAGCAGCTCACACCACCTGTAGCCAAAAATTTTAAAAGAAAACTCAGATACCCACCCACTCGCTCTTTGGCTCTGCCTGCAGGAAGAGGCCCGGCCCCCGGATGTGTCGCTGTGTCCTCTTACAGTCTGTTTGGAGGGTGTATAAAGGAAGAGGCAGCAGCTAAGGCTCTAGATCTCAAACTTCTTGGCTTAGCCTGCAGCCGCACGGCACTTAGAGCCGTGCTCAAACCGGGTGGTACTTAGCGTTTCATCGTCACAAACGGGAAAAGTCCCAGTTACACCTGCGAGCAGCACCGGGGACTCAGCAACCACGTTGGGAGGACGGAATCTGTTCTCAAGCAGAGCCCGCCTGCGTCCAGCATGCTTTGCGCCATAGCGTCACTTCCTTCCCCCAGAATCCCGTTTTTGTAGTTTTTGGCCTTAGTCAAACTGAGGGGTCTGAGAGTCGCGAGCCCTGGAGTGTTATAGGCGGGAGTGGGCAGGGGCTGAGACTTTTGTGTGATAACAATAAGTCTTCTTCTTCGCTGGGGCCAACCCTCTGCACTGCCACGGTGGGCATTTCAAAAAACATTTTTTAAGAGGAAAATGCTCGTGCCACGTCCTCGTCGGCAGTAGAAATGCAGTTCCACTTTTGCCATGGATCCAAAGCACATGAAACCTCTAGGTAAATCCTAAAGCTCTGGAAGTGTGTGGTGACAGTGCCTTGGAGGAGAGCGACAGGGCCAAGGTATTTCTTGTTTGTTTGGCCTGCGTAAGGCAATTCGGTGCCTGCTCCTTTAGGATGCGCGCTGGATCCACTCCTGCAGGAGGTGCAGAAAAGCACGGGGTTGGATTGACTTCCATCTAGCCGAAGACTCGTTGTGAACATCCCCCCTCCCAAATGGAAAAGTGCAAAAGATTCTTTCCCAGCACAGGTTTCTGGTCATGTGCTTGGTCTGCTCTTCTCCTGGCATGGTCCAGATTTTTTTCTGGATTGTGATTTTGAAAAATGATACAAGGTGGTAAATGTTGAGTTCCTGAAAATGTGAACACCAAGGGAGATTTACAAAACACATAATGTAGAAAACACTGAAAATGAAACAGCTTTTCCTTTACTACTTGGGATTTGAGTTCCATATAATACTGTGTCTTATTGTCATCATTTCAAAAAAAAACAAAACCTTCCCACAACCTCCACTCAATGAATGACTGGTTGATTATATTAATGTGGCTTTAGTGGATTAAATCAGATTTTGTCAGTTAAACCTACGAAGGGCTAATTTAAATACCAATTATTATTATTATAGAGTGAAGGAAAACATTTGACCTCATAAAAATCCAGTCATTTTGTAACAACTGGTCATTTACATTTTAAACCTTCTATCTGTAATGCACAATGAAAGACTTCGGCCTTTGATTTTATATGTGTGTGTGCGTGTGTGTGTAAAATTTTACAAGTATGAGCTAGCCTCAAGCTTAGCTTAAGTTGCCGCTTCTAAAGTGATGAGGGTGAACCAAGGCAATTTCCCTCCCTTCTCTCCCCTCTCCCTTTAGTCTCTTAACTAAGCTAAAGGCTTGTTCTCAGCATCTGCTGATGCAAATTCCCTAACACAGGTTCTCAGAAAGACCCTCTCCTGAAGTCCCTCATCACTGAGGTGAGGTGGTGCCACTTCCTTTCCTCAGACAACCTCTACTCTTGGTCCCCCTGGTGTGTCCTCCATACCAGTTGGTGTCTTTTCTCTCACATTCTCTACTTTTCTCCCTCTCTTCCTAGTCCCTCTTCCTCCATCTCCTTCCTGAGGTCTGCCTCCCCCTCAAACCTTCACACAAACACACTTAATCCCTTCCTCTGCCAGTACCAAAATTGCTTGTTTTAGATTTTGGAGTACATTTAGTTTAATTTTAGTAAGAAACATTTTTTTTAAAGAAAAGTTTCTGAAATGCCCTGAAGAAAATCAAAAGTTTAAAAACTGTCAACAGTTTTATATTGTTCACTGTTTTCTGTCAGGTGCAAAGATAACCTGGCCTGCCCAGTCTGAACTAGGACAAACTTCAATTCATGCTGTGGGGTAGTCTTAAAAGTGGGTAAAAACATGGAGTGGGGGTGGGGTGGTAATTTACTGCATTTTTATGCAAGATAAGATCAGAAAAAATAGCCCCTGTCATTTTGGCCAAAGATTTTTTTTAATATTCTGGCTTTTTCATTTATTCAACAAGGAGAACCCACTAGAAGCATCCATTTTTTAATGTCCATGTTTATTTATCAAACATATATTGTGTTATCTGTACATTCTATACTTTCTATTAAGAACTAGGAGTTCAAAAACTAATTTAAAAAGCATCTTGTCTCTGGGGAGTTGACGTCTCCTTGTACTTGTAAGCAAGTAAGCCATCATCCTACCTGGAGGTGACAGTAAATGGGAGGGGTTGGGGAAAGTTCATTGGTTGATTCTTCCTTGCACTCTGGGGATCCAACCAGTTGGCTGGATGCTGCAACTGAGCCACTTGACCAGAGCTTGCATTTGATTTATAGGCAATGATTTGCTGATTTCTACGGTGTAAGAATTCTCACCATGACTGATTTGAAGGTACCGACGATTTAACAGCAGGCTCAAAAAATTTATGAAATTTAACAGTGAGTTCTTTTGAGCCAGTTTAAGCTAGTTCCTGCACACCGCTGACTGTGCTCATACCAGCTTTAGGACTTTGGAAGTCATTTATTTGCCTTCTTAGATTTCAGTTTTCTTATTTGTAAGTAAAAATGTGGGACTAGATGAGCCAAGATCCTCTCAGCTCTAAATTTTCATGACTAAGACATACACAGTCACTTAATAAGCCCTGTAAACCCTCTAACTGCAGGAGCCATGTCTGTTTTATTTACTACCGTGGACCCCACTTCTAGAGCATTGCCTGGTATTTGTAAGTGGTACTCAATTTGAACTGAATTTTTATATCATTTTTTTCTTTCAAAGATCTTATTTGTTTTTAGAGAGAGGGAAAGGGAGGGAGAGAAACGTCGATGTGAGAGAGAAACATCAATGTGTGGTTGCCTCTCACACACCCCCAACTGGGGACCTGACCTGCAACCCAGGCATGTGCTCTGACCAGAGATCAAACTTGAGACCTTTTGGTTCACAGGCCGATGCCCAACCCACTGAGTCACGCCAACTAGGGCTGACTTTTTATATCTTAATCAGTAATATAGCACCCAATATGTACCAGGCATTACTTTAAGAACTTTCAAACATTAACTCATCTTATGAATAAATGAATAAACCAAAGGGAATGAAAAATTTGAGTGGTGGAATGACATGATGAAATTGGTGTATTAGAAAGGATCCAGAGAAACTGGATGTGAGGAAAACAGGGAAGTGTGGAAGATACATAGCATGAAACTTTATATAAAGTGTAGCCTCTCAACAAAGCAGTGGTATTAGGGGAAAAAATTCCAGAACCACTTTCCAAATGGAAATCCAGCTTATAGGAGGCAGTATCTCCCAATGAGTAGTTATCTACCCTCCCCACACCTGACCAGAGGGGAGACTTTACCACCTCAGAGAGGGAAGATTAATTTCCCTAGCAGTAGAATGAAGATAGGATTGTTTTCCTAGGATGAAAATGCTTTGAACAGACTTTGTGAACTCTAACATACTAAACAAATGTAATGTGTGAAAATTTACAAAACTGCTACTGTGTACATTGCCTTTCAAATATGCTCAGATAATATCTTCATGGCTAAAAATCAGTGCCTTTTTTTAAAGATTTAATTTATTTTTATTTTTAGAGAGAGGGGAAAGGAGGGAGAAAGAGAGGGAGAGAAACATCAGTGTGTGGTTGCCTCTCATGCGCCCCCTACTGGGGACCTGGCCCACACCCAGGCATGTGCCCGGACTGGGAATAGAACCAGCGACCCTTTCGTTTGCAGACCGGCACTCAATCCACTAAGCTGTACCAGCCAGGGTCTTTTTTCATTGCATTCCTCTTATTCAATGAGGTAACCAAGCTCAGTGGTAAGAATATAGATGTTACATAATTTTATGTTGATTTGAAAAAAAATAAAGTTAACCATTTTTATTTTTCCCTGGAATTGTCTTGGAACAAAAAGGGAAGTCCACTAGTGAGTTCCAAAAAATTAGTGCAATGGTTCAGACAGGAAAAAATCAAAGTCCTTGCCTAAGTTGATAGCAGTGGAAACGAAAAAGAGTAAAAAAAACCAGTAGATTCAACAAATATTTCAAAGCAGAAATCAACAAGATTTAGTGATTGATTGGGGCAAGGGCATGTTGAGAAGGCCTTTGATACTAGGTCTTTCACAGAAATTCTTTGTTCTTTTCTTCATGCAAAACCCCTTGTCTTCCTCTTAATTTTTCAGGCTATCAGACCTCCAAATAGTTATTATATTTACTACATTAAATAAGAAAATTTCTCCATGGAATAAAAAATGTTTCAATAGCACTCACTCTGTGTTTATGGCACAGGAGGCAACACTGAGGTACCCTCTCCAAGCTCTGATAAACGAACCCTGAACGTTAAATAAAATGGATGTGATTAGATCTGTGACTCATCTGCACAAAGAGATCATCTCTAATATGGGTAACCAAAGAATGTGGATGCTAGGGTGGTTGATGACTGGGCTGTGAAAGAATACACAAAGAGAAGAAAGTGTAGAGAGTATTTTTTATTCGCTTTCCAAGAAAAGAGAGGGGCATGCAGTGGAGAGATCCACCAGCATTGAGGGGTGGGAGCTTTGAGCTTTTATTGGATTGCAATCGGATTAGAAAAGGCAGGGGTTGCTGTTGTGTGGCCCCTGGGCTGTCGGGAGCATTCTAACGGGAGGCTGCAGTTTGTTCCAGGGTTACCTTCTGCCTGCGGCTGTGGGGAGGTTCATTCTGTTTTTGCTTTCCAGTAGTTTCCGGTCCTGGGGACAGAAGCTTAAAGAATAAAATAGCAGTTGTGTTTCACAAGGTCATAGGTCTGTTAGGCAAATGGTGCCATGATAGCAAATGGGGCTGACTTTATCCTTTCTGTGGGGATGACTGGAAATTCCGAACTAAGGGATCTGGTTGCATTTTCTGGAAGCAGGGCTGAAATGGGATTATATTTTAGTAGATGAAAACTTAATTGTATTGAACCCTGCTGAGACATTCAGTAACCCAGGGTTGACAGCAGAAGGCACAAGAGAAGGTAAGCAAGCAAAAGATTGAGTGATATATCTCAGAGACTCTGAGTCTGGAAGACAGAGACTTTCCAGAGATGTATCCATACAGTGAGGAATGGATACTTCGTTATATCTCACCCTGGCCTGGAACAGATATTCCTAAAAGTATCTGGCTCTCTATATTGTGATTCTGCGCTGCCTCTCACCATGCTGCCTATGACTCCTTCCTGGTTTTCGAGGTACATGATTTATCAGGAGAGATGATTCTTGAGACAGAAACATGAGCCCTTCCTAATCAATAGAAAGGAATAGACCAGAAATCACAGACTAGGGGCCAAGGGTCCTATCAGGACATGCAGTTAGGTTTAATGTCTGCAGTGTTTAATTTCTTTACAGTGTGTAAGCTTTTAGATAGGTGTGCTGTCTCTTCTTCACAACCAGTTCCCAACACTTTTATTGTTTGCACTTGGCTCTTTCATGTTTATATTGCTTGTCTGACCGTGATAGGAAATTGAGTTTGCAATGCTAGAATAATCCCTGCTACAAATAAATAAGTTAACAGAATAAATTATACCTTAATCTGTAGTGAGTTTGGTGAAATTCAGCCTCCATTGTGTCTAGTCAACCCGTGGGCCTGGTAAAGGCCACAGCCTGGGCTGTGGGTAGCAACTTCACCAAGGAAATGTCAATCACAAGATTAACAAGATGTTAGATCTGCAGAGTTTTTTTCCAGGTGATTCCCTGGTCTCATTGTTACCTTGTCTCCTTTTCTACTGTACCCCTCTGATACCATTTTCTAGCTTATTGTTATTTACATATGCGTTGGGGCAGTAACTGCAGATTGGTTCATTTAACTAAAATCCTTTCCCACAACCTCCTAATTAACAAGGCTTGAAAGCTAAAACTCATTCTCAGCTTCCTTTGTAGGCAGAAGTAACCATAGGGCTATTTCAGGCCATAGATCCATACATGGATGTTCTTAGGAAGGCCATCTCGTCTGAAATAAAAAGGCAAAACCTCCTAAGAAAGAGAAAGCCTTTTTTGTCCCTTAACCATTTCTCCTCCAGCTGCCTGGCTTAGACATAAGGCCTGTATGTGAGGCAGCCTCTTTGTGCCATGAGGAAACCTGCATAAGAAGACCTTTATGCTAAGCAGAAACATACAAGATAAAAAGAGCCAGGCCAGACCTGAGCTACCTACCACCAGATTTCTTTTGTTGGGGACAAATAAACTCCTGTCTGTTCAAGCAAATGCTTTAAGTGTTTCTACCCCCAACAAAATCTTTTTCTAACTTGTCTCCCTAATAAAGTCCTCAGGAAAGAGAACATGCTTTATCTTTACATCCTCAGGACCTTGCTCAGTGTCTGCATATAGTAGGCATTCAACATATGTTTATTTAAACAATTAATAAATTTGCTATTCATTGTTAGAAACTAGAACAAAACACAAAATCATAATTTAGGCAGAGAGTTACTGATATCATAAGTGACCAAGATACACTAAAAACAGAAAAAGCAAATTAAAAGATTGAATTTTAGACTGGCAAAGCAGGTAACAAAGGAACCTTTGCTTTTTCCAAGAAAGTAATTTAAATCCTCTTCACTAAAGAACAATGTATTATTATTATTACTAGTAGTGGTGATAATAAATGTATATTAACTCAGTCTTAACATAGGAAAACCATGAGATAGGGACTATTATTATCCCAATTTTACAGCTAAGGAAACTGAAGCATGGAGACCCAAGGCCACACAGCTAGTCAGTGACAGAGCTAGAATACAAATCCAGGCAGTCAGGCCAGGGCCTGCCCTCTGTTAAGAGAGGATATATAGTACTATCATGATTAAGTAATGGAAAATAACTCAAGTATAGTTGTGCACCTAAAACTTTATTTTTTTTAAAGAATGTTATTTATTTTTAGAGGAGGATAAGGATGGGGATAGGAAGAGAAGGAGAGAAACATCGACATACAAGAGAAACAATGACTTGTTGCTTCTTGCAAGCCCCCAACTGGGGCCCTAGCCCCGCATCCCAGGCATGTGCCCTGACTGGGAATTGAACTAGCGACCCTTTGGTTCACAGGCTGGCACTCAATCCACTGTACCACACCAGCCAGCGTGCAAAAGTCTGTTTTTAATTAATGTTTTTCAACCTAAACATTTCTAAATCTGAAATATAGTCCCATGATGTGCTCCCGTGGGTTGTTTGGACACCCAAAGCATTAAGATAATGTGTTTCACTCATGTGTGTTAGCAAAGCACACTTTCCCAGCAACTTCTTTTTCCACGGGTGACTACTGCACAGAAGATACACTCAGCCGGACTTAATGCTCTAGAAACTAGGGACTGATTTCATCCCCAAGGTGAGTAAAACAATACCAGGCCTCATGCTTACAGCTGCTGTTTGCTCTCAGATTAGCTTCCTAATGATGACACAGGATAGATGTAAGTGGTTTAATTATATTAAAGAGCTGGTCTTAATAGGAATTACACTCTAGCAAGGGCAGCTAAAGGGAGGGCTACCCCTGACTGGTGTGGCTCAGTTTGTTGGGGGTCATCTCACAGAGCAGGTCACTGGGTAGAACCCCAGTCAGGGTACATGTCAGGGGTGCAGGGGTGGTCCCCAGCCAGGCACTTATGAGAGGCAACCAGTCAATGTTTCTCTCTCATATCAATGTTTCTTTCTCCCTCCCTTCCCCTCTCTCTGAAAATAAATAAAATCATCTTTTTATTAAAGGGAGGGCTAGTGGTAACTAAACTCTCCCTCCAGTGGCCTCATCTTGTCTTTTTTTCTACCCAATGCATTTGTCCTCTTGGCTTCCTCCAATTATCTTCAAAGGGTTGTGTGTGTGTGTGTGTGTGTGTGTGTGTGTGTGTGTGTGTATGGGGGGCCTCTTTCTTTTCTATCTTCTGGTAAGTTATAGCCCCATATTTGAGCTTCCTAATGAAAAAAGGTGAAATATATCACTAAGCGCACAGTGGGGGAATATCTTCTCTTGTACAAAAAGCCAATAAAAATTACTGTGTATGAGGAAAAACCAGAATCTGTGCTCTTCAGTTCGTCATTGTTTTGAAATGTCAGTAAGAGAAACTTGTTTTCTCCTCTTACTAGTTAAATAAAAACATTTATAGGGCATTGGGATTCCTAGTGTAGCTACTTTCCCTATTTTACTTACAAGTTGTAAACATTATCTAATGAGATGTTAAAAAATATTTTTGAGTTTTTTAAAATGTTTAACATGATTGATAATTTAATAACTATCTAAGAGAGTATCTTTCATAATGTACATCATTTGCCTTTTCTTTTTCAAGAATGCACATCACTCCATTTGCCAGTCTAAGACATTCCATTTTATAGGTATGGAGAAAGAAAGAGGGAAAAGTAATTTCTTTCTTGTTACTGGTCAGGTTCTCAGCAGCTGCCTCTTTTGGGATTTCTTCCACAAAGAAATTATTTCCTACCTGTTAATTACCTTGCTGGCTGTAGAATTCTTCATTCATAGGAAACAAAACCACACTTTGTGTCTAAATCACTTTTCTTTAGCTATTTGTTCAAGAGCTAGGTGAGCCCTAAACTGTAATCGGGCTTCCATGGAATAGTCTTTGTAGTTTTTTATGTTGTCTAGGTTTTTTGTTGCACTGACATAATCTCCTTTCAGATAGTATAGAATTCCCAGCTCATAGTAAGTATATGGCACCAAATAGTGGTCATATTTTAACAATTTCTCATTCTGAATGACACGAAAGAAGTACTGCTCAGCCATAGAATATTTGCCTAAATATTTCAGACATAGACCTTTCAGTAAATTTAGCAAACTTATGTCATCTGTGCCATACTCTTTATTTGGATTTTCTTGTAAAAAGTCTTCTCCTTTGTTAATTATTGATAGCCAGAGTGAAATAAGTTGTAGCTTTTTGCTCATGATTTGGAAGCCACTCCAAGCGTAAACAAATTCCAGAAGGGGCTGTGCTGTAAACCAGCCTGTAGTAGTACCGTAGCGCTGACCCTTCTCAGCAACAAACTTTTCTATTGGCACAGAAGTTCCTAGAAATCTGATTCTCAGGCTATCCACTTTTAAAAAGAGAGAGTTCATGTCCTCCCTTATTGATTTAGCAAATCCAGAAGGAAGCAAGGCCAGTAGCATAGCTTTACTGTATGAATACATTGCTTTGGACCACCTGCTGTTTTGAAATAACTGATCGGCATAGTAGTAAGCCTGCTTCCAGTCCTGCAGAAAAATGTGGCACCACATGAGTTCCCAGTAACAGAGGTGATTAAGCTGCTTCCATTCATTCTGAATAAAAATGCACTCCTCTAATGCTAACTGTGCATTTTCAAATTTTCCTTTCAGCATATTAAGACGTGCATGAAAAAATTTAAGTATGACACACTTTGGAAATTTCTGTAGATAGATTAGGAAGAGGTCCTCTATTGTAGACGTGTGACTTTCAACCCCAAAGGCTACACAGATATAATTGTAGTAGAAGAGTAGAGTCAAAATACTTAAGACACTATTTATATGGGATTCAGATGCACTCTCCTGAAGCAAAGACAAGCCTACCTCTTTATCACCATAATATCCAACAACATTGAGTATTTTAAGTGTCTTTGGTGGCACAAGTGATAACATCAAATTAAATGCTCCAAGACCAAATTTTATTCCTCCAACTAGGTGTCTGTAGGTTTTGCTTTGTTTGCTAGGTATCTGTGTTAATATTTGTTGACAGTCTTTGTATATTTGGTGACTTAACCCAATGCTGATCCCACCTTTAAGAAAACCAAGTATACTCTCATCCTGCATAAATGTTACAGTGGATTTCAAGATCAAACACTCAGCATAGCAGACTTCTGCATGCAATTCCTCTTCTTTGACAGACTTTATTCCATTTTTACTCACTAGATGAGAAAAACTTATCATCCTAGCTTTTCTTCGGAAACTGTTACAGGTTTTCAAAGCTTCCTTTGCAGCAGTCATCCCAATGTCTATATCCTGCGGATCAAAAGTCAAAATGGCTTTGACAACCATAAGGATACTATAAATGAGAGCATGGTAAATGCTGTTTTTTGACCATGGGTAAATGAGATTTATGGCATCTGAGAATCTGTTATTTAGAAATAAATACAATCCAGTTGTGCATTCTTCCAGGGAAGACATTAGATTCATTGTTGTTGCTGCAGGGATAATTTCATAGGTGTCTTCAAACTTGTCCTCCTTATCATTTTCTTCTTTCCATGAAGTCAGTGATGGAAAGTTATCTTCCTTATCACTTTCTCTTTTCCTTAGAACAAGTGACATATCTGCTACCCTACTTTAGAGATGGGAAATATTTGCAGTGGAGTGATGTGGTTGCACTGAGGGTAGCTTCTGTTCTGACTGGGGACCTTCTTCCAGTTGCTATTATAATGGAGGCAAACAAACTGAGAGCTGTGAGATGCAGCATTACGATATTCTCATCTAGATCAGACAAAGGGGGGAAAAGATCATTTTATTTACCTAGAAGATGTATTTCTGAAAAATTCAAATAATTTGAAATTACTAAAGGAAACATATTCTTTCAAAACATTGTGAAGTAAACCCTTTATAAACAGACTTCTTTTGTAACCACCCCTCCCATCTATTATTTTCCTAAGATCATGCTTTTGTGTATTTATGTTATACAGCTGTCCTGGGATAGCTATAAAATTTCTGTCTAGGAAAACCTTGGGGACAAGAATCTGGCTTGAAAGGGGAATGTATTTGCCTAGGTCTCTAGTTAAGACTAAGGAAGGATGAATTGTCAGATGAAAGAATAAAGATTTTAGGAATGAAAAATCCCTTCCATGCTATTCTTCTTAGTAACACCACTACACTTGCATATATTTTCATTAAAAAAACAACAAAAACTAGGTCTTTGTGAAATATTATGGTTAGTTGTATGGGACTTTGGGCATGGACAGTGCTGTGTGAACTAGCAAGACTTCCTAGCATTGTTGCAGTTAGAAAAAAAATCAAATATAATAGTTGTTATCACAGCACTACTATGGTATCTTGGTTAGAAAGTGGGGTGGGGGTGGGCACAATGGAAAACCAATTACAGAGCAAGCTACTTAATTTATTCATAATAACAAAATAGGTTCAATTAATCTATTTTTAAAAAGTAGAAACAGCAAACATAGCACTTCAATTGTAATGACCACGCTTTACAATAATTACAAGTATACTTTAAAATGTACTTTAATTCTATATTTTGAATAAGTTAAAAGACAGGAGTGGAAGATAAAGCAGAGGAGAATAATCAAAGGAAAAGAAAAAAAGTTAGGTTTTTACGCAGAGGGAAGAGAAAACGCCAGAAGGAAAATACGTTGTATGTGAGGAAAAAGTGATGGGGAGAAGGACTCCTCAGAGCTACTACTTCAGTTAAGTTGCTTGTTTTTACACCTTAAGGTTTAGTTGTGTTTCTGAATATTAGTAACTATAATCACTATCCATTGAAAAGCTAAGTTAATTACATATTTCTTTAAAAGTTCAGTTCTGAGTGGAAGAACCATGCAGCCCAGGAGGAGGGACATTCTTCTTGGAGCTGCAATAGTAGTGGCTGGATGATGGTTAGCAGGAGATTAGCTGGAGAAACCTAGCAGAGGGCCAGATTCAACCCAAGCACAATGTTCCCTTTCTTCCGGCCTGATGTTTTCAAATGATATTCCATAGAATCCCTGTTCTCCATCGAACACAACCGAATTCTTCCTGTTTCCAGAACTTTGCTGGAGTCTGTCAGCACAGTCACCCTAAAACCATTCTGTATATATCCCCCTACTAGCCTTTAGCTCCCTGCATTGTAATGATCTCTACACTGCTTTCACCATGAGCTTGGGAGCTTCAAGGCATAATTCGTGTTTTCTTTAGCATTATACCCCAGCTCTAGCGTACTCCCTTGAACAAAGCAGGCAGTAATAAATGGTTGCTAAATGACTTCAGGTACCCACAACATGTTTCTAGGAATTTCTTGAAAGCAAGTTGTAAACACATCTTTCTGCCACATAATTGCTGTTTGCTCCTCCCCAGGAGCACATAAAGATATAACCGTAATGAATTCCCTGTACCAAGATTTACTCACATATTGTTCTAACAGTTTGGGGATTGAGGTTCTATTTTTCACCTATTCAAGTTTAAGTTTACAGAGTTGTTGAGGGGAGGCCCTATTCCCAATTATGTTTTTCTCTCGGTTTTGTTGACATAACATTGACAAAATGGCAATACATTTAAAGTTTATAATATGATATGATTTGGGGGAGGTGAGAACATTGAAGTTCTACTCTCTTAGCGGTTATACAATGGTGTTGTCAACTATAGTCATGCTATACATGAGATCCTCAGACCTTATCCATCTCAAAACTAGAAGTTTGTACTGTTTAACAGCCTCTCTCTATTTCTCCCATCACTGTATCCCCTATTCTTGATGTGCCCATAAGGGGCCTTGGCTGCTAGTGGAATACTCCTGGCCAGTGGGCTGACTGCTGGCTGGAAGCTGATAGAAAGAACTGGGGAAGTGTCCCTCATGCCTTCTGAATTCCTTCTTTTCCAACCAGCTTGTTCAAGTCTGAAACCAAAAACCAGGAAGAGTTTATTTTCTGCTGTGCAGCTGCTCCTGGGACCAGGTGGGTAAATCTGTTTCATTAAGGGTGAAGCATTGGTGAGCCCACTGGACAGCACTTCTGAAGTCACAGTAACTGTGAGCTTACTTAAAAAAAAAAAGAGGTTATGTTTTGGTCTCCTTTGCCTGACTCTTGCATTTGTATCTCATTGGTTCTCAACTCAGGGGAGGAAAAAGGATGTTATTTACTGAACCCTAAAGCCATCTACCCTTGTATTCCTTATCTCGATGGTTGATCCCATCACCCACTCTAGGCTCTCTCTTCTTTTTCTTCTGCCATGTCCATCAGCGGTTGATAACCAAGCGCTGGCAATTCTACTTTGCTGAGCAAGGTGCCTCTCTCTTGTCCCCTAAATCACCTTGGGAATAATTCTTTAACAAGGCTTATCATTAAGGTTATAATATACTAAAATGGACAGAGTATAAAGTTAGACTCCTTAGGTTTGAATCCTGATTCTGCCACTTGCTTCACCTTACTGTGCTTCTGTTTCTTCATCTGCAAATAGAGAATAATAGTACTTCTACATGAATGATTGGCAGAATTAGGTGAATTAATGTATATAAAGCAATCAAGACAGTATCTGGCATACACTGTAAATTCTCAATATATTATTTTATATCCACCCCCCCATAGTAAGTGCTTACAGAATTGTTTTAAATGAGGTTTGGGATGCAGATTGCTTTGCGTAGGAGTTCCAGAGCTTTTGGTGATAAAGGCAGAGGCACACTCCTATTGTTCTTTTGCTTAAAATGTTCTGTCTGAACTGTGTTCTTTACCTCTATCTGCTTGTCTGTTTGGAAGAATCAAACTAGTGGGGATTGACTAGGGATGGCTAATACTGAGCCAGATCAGTCACTGAGGGCTTGAGTCAGGTAGAGAGGGAGAAGCTGAAGATATAGAAAGGAATAATTCAGTAAAAAGGAGGCAGAGGGGGATGCACACAACACACATAAAGGAAGGAATAGACTTAGATGAGAAAAACCTCTTCTGCTAACAAAGAGCCTTCCTTCTTGTCCTTCATTAAATACAGCTAGGACTCCGAGAAAACTCAGGGTGAGAAAGAACAGAATGATTAATAGAAAACAAACAAGTGAGAGTATTAAACATGAAATTAAATCTAAAATAGTGGATCCCAAGTCAGTGTGTTTTTAAAATGTGTGTGTGTATATGTGTATACAAAAGTAGGTTTACAGTTTTGAGTACATGACAGTTTATTCTTATATTATTAATTATTGTATTATTATCCATATGAACTGTAAACCAACTTTTCCCTCACCCTGTATATGTCCGTGTATGTGTGTGTGTGTGTTTG
>VMDR010024693.1:0-14869 GCA_007922815.1 Macrotus californicus | reverse complement strand
TCCTATATCCCCGGACAAGTGACGAACAAATTCACACGGACTAAAGAAATCCAGTGGAGAAAAGGGACGTGTGGCTGATCTCTCAAAGAGAAAAAAGCCCCCACTCCTGCCTCGACAGGCTTTTATTGATACTCTAGATACATTACATCCAGGGTGATTCTCATTAACTATGCACAGGTTCACTTTAGGTGTTTACCATAATAAAAGAAAGAAAGTCGCCAGTAGCTTCAAAGAGAGAGGTCTTCTACAAATGTAAAGGAGAAAAGGCTGGGCTATTTACATTCCTGCTTGGGAACTCTAGCACAAGTCACAGTAAACATCTGCTGTCTCCATCCCAGATGAGGGAGTTTTTGCAAGAGCAAGTTTCAAAGTGGCCTAGGTACAATGCAGGCCCGATTACCCACAGGAAACCTATCCACTAATACACTTTGCACACCACACGCAATCTGGACTGCGTTCAGACCAGAGCTGAGTCACAGAATGTATTACACATGAACAGGTTCCCCACAGTACTGGATATTTTTGTAGTCCTATAAATGTTCTTGAGCTTTTTTATGGAACGCCATTGTTACTTGGAAATAGAGTAATCCTTTTTGGCCTTTCTTTTAAGACTTGTGAGGTGAAACTACAGTACTGTTTAGTAGAAAGCTAATTATTCACCACTACTGAAAGTAGATCCTTCTAAGTAGTTTACCCAATTATGATATTCTCCTACTGTGGTTTATGGGAACAGGCACCATTCCCAACACTGTGAGTTCCTTCTAATCCGTTTGGATAGTTTCCTCACCCTCAGATAGTTTCTCACATGTGTGCACTGATCAGTACTTAGTTGAGTACCTGAGGGGGTCCCCTCTGTAGATTCAAGGGTTTTTCTCCATGTAGTGCTCTCCTGTTGTGGTCCTGTCCAGCAGGACCACATGTTGTTGTGGAATGCTTGTCCTATATCCCTGGACAAATGACAAACAAATTCACACGGACTAAAGGAATCCGGTGGAGAAAAAGGGATATGTGGCCGATCTCTCAAGGATCAAGAGAGTGGGGCCCAGACCCTTTGCCTGGACAAGCTTTTATTGATATTCTAGGTAGATTACATCAAGGAGGATCCTCTTCACTGTGCACAGGTTTGCTTTAGGTGGTTACCATAACAAAAGAAAGAATGTTGCTAATCCCTTTAAGATAAAGGTCATCTGCAATTGTAAAGGGAAAAGGTTGAACTGGTTACACCCAAACTTGAGAGGTTTAGCATAGATTTTGGGAGGTTGCCTTAAAGATATGCAGTACACACATGTTTCCTCAATTCCAGGTGAGGGAGTTTTTTAGCAAAAGCAAGTCTCAAGGCGGCCTAGGTGCAATGCAGGCCTGATTCCCCACGGGAGACCTATTCACGGATGTTCTCTGCACGCCATGCGTGTCTGTCTGCATTTAGAACCAGAGCTGAGCCACAAGATCACATCACACATGGACAGGTTCCCTATAATTCCCCCTTTATTTTTAGTTATGAGGCTACATTTGCCATTGCCAGGTCGAATGGTTCCCTATATTTTTCCTTTTATTTTTAGCTAGGACCGCTATAGATCCCACAAAGCTTGCTACTTGCTGGTCCCTTTCATGACCCCGGGAAAATAATTTGTAAATGCAGCAAATTACACAAAGCATTATTAGAACCAATAAACAACCAGCAGCTCCAAAGACTCACACTCTCAGATTTAGTCCATCAAACCAGTTTTTTGGGTCTAGCCATCTGAGATTGTCACGGAGGGTTAGAAAGACCTCTTGCTTAGTCAAGCGTTGAATATCCTGTAGCTGCTGATGTAATTCTAGCTACAATTTATCAATTTGTCCTTTTAAGTTAGTAGAAAAAGCCCCTCTTAGGTGATGTTGAATATCACTCCAGGAATACTGGCTGGAATTCTGGTGGAGCGGGGTGACGCACAGCTTGGAGAATCCTGGGTCACAGGTCACCTGTTGGCAGGTCACTAGTGCATCCTGGCATTGGCCAATCCAGTCGAGTGCTGATTCAACTGCAGAAAGGTGAGTCAGGACCTCTTGATCAATCTGGGCCTGTTGAAGCATTTCTAAAGTAGTATTGGTTAAGAGAACATCAACAGTATGAGCAGTTTGAACTGAGTCAACAAGGGCAGCGGTTGCCATGGCAGCAGTGGCTGCAATAACTATAGCAGAGACAATGAATGCAATTAGGGTCCCGACGAAGCGTCAGACTTGTATAGAGGCCAGTGCATTGTTAAGGGCTACTATGCCATTGGGATCCTCCCATTCCCTGGTCACGTCAACTGGCACCCACACTTGAGCTTGTCTTCTAACTATATAAACTGTAGTGAGATTTAACTGAGTAGTATTGAAATGAGTAACGCCGCTGGCATATATGGATCCTGTAAGGACATGCAGAGAATAAATCTTTACCGATTCCTTATTAAAGACTTGGGCTATTCCTGGGGTTGCTAAAAATAGGAAGGGGTGTGAGGTACAAACCATGACCCAGTCTCGCTCTGGAGGGGCAAGCTGGTATGAACATCCCAGAGCATGCTTAGGGTCACAACCAATTTTTATATATAAATGCTTCCTAGTAATAAAAGGCAAGCCCATTTTCCAAGAGTTATAATGCCATGGGCTAGTGTGGTTGGGAGAAACAATTCTGATAATAGGTGCCCCGGTGCCGGGCCCCTCCCACCACATATTAGTATATAGTCATTGGGGCTGAGCCGGAACTGTTATTGTATCTTGCTTAGCTAATATTTTCCAGTTGGCTCCCCAATTCTCTACTACAAAAGGACTTTTGGGGAGAAAAGCAATGGTGGCATTTGGTCCTCGGCTTCGAGACCAGAAGACTGAGTCATTAGAGCGCATCACACATGGATAGGTTCCCTATACTCTCCTCTCTGTCCTCCAGGTTGCAGCTGCCTTGGTCTTTGAACTCTCAGCTACACCTGTTCCACTCAGGGTGTTTACTGGACTCCGCTAGATTTCCCCTCCCTGCACTACTACCTGAAGACACTCTTAAGGCTATAAACGAGAGCAATTGCAGTGCTTCCCTTCTCTCAGTCACTGTTCGTCATTGCCTGGTGTCCAGTGTCTTCAAAACCATAGTTTCATTTATCTTATCTTTCTTTTCTTTTTGGTTGTTTCAGGTGGGAAGGTAAATCTAGTTCTTGTTAATCCATCACAACTAGAACTCACTACTTTTAGAGATATTTAAATAAATCTTTTCTGATTTTGTACATAGTTGCATTTTCAGTGTTCTTTGCTCTGTTGTGTGGGTCTATACTTCCATCTGCTGCCATTTTCTATTGAAAAGAGGTCCTTTAACATTTCTTGTAGTTTTGGTCTGCTGATTAACTCTTTTAGCTTTTTAATGTCTGAAAAAGTCTTTATTTTGCCTTTGTTTTGAAAGATATTTTCATGTTCTTCTCAGAAAATAATTCATCACAATGAGAAGAAACAGAAACACAAAATCTATGATGGATGATTGTGAAAGATCTTTATATCCTTGAACTACAACATAGAAAAATAAAAAGAGAGTGGAATGATATGAGTGGTGATAATGATGATGATAGCACATGTATATAATGTTTATTATGTCAGGCACCAATATCTATCAGAGACTTGGCAGCATATTCAAATTAGCGTAATTCAAGGACTTTATAAAGGGACTTCACACAAAGTTGTGGGCAGGATGTAGGGACAATGCAATATCCTGGGGCTAGGAACAGTAGGGCTATTCCCATCCTCTGCTGGAATGATTACTAGAATTCAGAGTGGAGCTGTGTCAAGAGATGCAGCCAGCTCCGTAAAAACTATAACCGCTTAATAGTTCTCGATGTTGTTTCACATACACCATACACTATCCCACTTTTTAAATGGCCTGAGAGTTTACACTGCCGCATTTCACAGACATGGGATAGACACACTGAATAGTAAACCTAGAATGACATTTTTCAAAGCTTCACAGATGAGATAACACAGTTCACTAATATTTAGGTATGTTTTTGTCTGAACATGGGTAAATGGACAAGTTACTTGGAATGCATGTCTAGTTGCCTAAACTAGATGATCAGCTCTTAAAGATATAGAGCATGGTTTCTAATTCTTTTCTAATCCAACAGGTCAATTTTTTCTTAAAAGCTGGTTCCAATTTATTTTTGTTCTTTGCAAGAAAAAAATTTGCTTTGGTAATTGTGATCAATTTCTTGTCTGCAGGGCTTTGTTTTTTTTTTTTTGCTCTAATTAAAAGTATAGTTGCCATAAAATATAATGTTGAAACACCATGTTGTATGCCTGAAACTAATATGATATTGTATGCCTTCCAGGTCAACTAATAAACTGCTTCCTCTAGGTATACAGAGCTGACTGATGTGCCAATCAAGCCCAGAGAAAGGAGGTAAGACTGCAAAGAGCAGTGATTGTTTTGCAAACTTGTTTGCATAAGTACCTTTGAGTTGCATTGAACATAATTGCTTTTTCTCATTGTGTGTTTGCAACTGGCAAGGTTTTAAATCTCCTTTATGTTTAGATTCCTACTAGTAGGTTTGCGTTTGAGTCACCCTCTTCAAATTCCCTTCCAATACTGTAATTCTACAATTCTGTTAATAAACAACATAGCATGAATTAAATCAATCAACTGCATTAATGGGATGAGGTGTTCAGTGGCTTTTTCTACAATGCCAAGGGGAGTCCAGTGGGGGAAACTGCCCAAGTGAAGTTGTGTGGTTAGACATTCTTTTTATCAAATCTTCCAAAGAGTCCTCAGGCCCGTGGAGAATTTGTAGAAGGTGGATGGACGTGGACAGACTGTAAATAAAAAGTTGAATGACTAGTTCACCAAGACAGAGGATTGCAGTTTCCTGTAAGCAGAGATGTTTTTAAAACAGGTCTATTGTTAAGAGTTCATAGCTGCTGCGAATTGTGTTAGGAATGGAAACAGAATCAAATCGTGATGGTGACAACTCAGAAGCTGGAACCACACTCTAATTTTGCACAAAATTGATAGTTTTAGCTCTTTTCTTTGCTTATGACTTTTCATTTAGACTGCGAGGATTACATTTAGATGTGTGTCAAATAACATCTTGAAAGTAGACTGAAGAAAACTATTTGCCCTCAGTCATTTGTACTAACCCACATATTGTCAAGTACAAATGATTTCTAACATACTAGTAGAGATATACTCTCTAATATCAAAGTCAACACAATCATGGCAGTGAAGAGTGGAAGGAGTAGTCAGATAGTCAATAGTGGCTCTGAAGGACAAGAGGGCTGAAGAGAAAGGAGGAGGAAGAAGACCGTGAGAATAAGGGTAAGTTCTTATTTTGGAAAATCTTATTTATGTGAAATCTTGATTAATCTAGGAATTAACAGCATGTTAAAAAATGCTGAGAGCTTATTATAAAAATAAGACTAATTACCAGTGTTATTGTGCAGCATGCTACTGAGGATTGGCTACCAGTAGCTTAAAACTCTTTACCATTTTCATCTAAAAACTACTCTTTGGGGAAATAAAACTAACCATTTTAGCTAAAGAAAAAGCGGACTGAAATTCTAGTAGGAATTTCAAAGTGAAATTTGCCTTCCATTGTTTAGCTTCGAGTTCTCCAGTAGTCACCTATGCTAACAGTGAGATTCCACACTTCTTTCCTATGGCAATTCTGACTTGTCACTTGACACATAGTATAGATTCAAGGTATAGTTGTTAAAAATGAGTAAATTAAGTGAGTGTGCAGAGAATGATCTTAGAAATATTGAGTTCTGCAAAACCTTTGATAGATTGAAGCAAAGCATTCATTTCAGCCTGTACCCTACTTTAAAGTTTGCGTTTGTGCACAAGCAAAAATTTTGGAAAAAACTTCCCAGAAGATAGTTGAAATTTGATGTTTGTAGGGCATAAACTATACACAAACAGGACAACATTTTAATGTAATTTATTTGAAATGCTCCCAGAAAAGTTTAAGGCCATTATACAAAAACATTCATTTCATCAAAACATTCATTAACTTCCTTCCCATAGGCTGGCACTTGACAGACCTCTTCTCTCAACACACTGGCTGAAGTAGCCGATGGCTCCTGCAGAGTGACTCACTCTTTTCCTACCATCAGACAGTTCCTCTCTGCTTCTGGCTGTGGCAGGTTTACTCACTCACTAAATCAATAACAGCTTGAGAAACAAAGCAGTTTTAAATAAACTTGTAATAGAAAAAAAATTCACCATGTTTAAAATCTATAAATACAGAAATATGTTTACAGGGTAAAATTGACCACAATATTTTTTGTTTTTGAAAAATAAGCAATATACCTTGTTTCAATATTGCTAAATTTTGTCACACAGCTTCTCTTAATGCACGATTAGGTGTACATAATAAAATGACAACATAGTATATACTGCTTTCTTTTATGTAAACTTGAAAGACACAGAAGAGTAAAAAAACCTTTTTGGCAATAATTTAGCATCATTACTACTAGTGCTGGTGTGGGTATAATTTTGCACAGGTCAAATATTTACACTCTCAGGGAACTTTTCTGTGTATTCAGTTAACTTTTTTTTTTAAGGTCTACAGCCCACCCTGCACTGTAAATCAAGGCTGGACACAGAGATACTAGTTTGGCTACCTGATTCTAATTAATCATAGTTAATTAAGTTGGCCTTTGGAGAATATATGATGCTGATCACAGCACAGACTGAGACATGGCAAACTCAAGACCCAAAAGTAGAGCAGGAGACCCCAAGGCTCTGGCTGTTCCCAGAAGGGCACTGGACCTTACTTTTTTCTTTTAATGTTTCTCACATAAGGTCCTCATGAAGTACTTCTTCCAGATTCTTCCTTCTCACATGTTTCTATAAACAGAGTCACTGAATCAGTTTCGTTCTTTTTTCCTCATCTCTTCATTTGTGCTCTAAAATATGAGTAGGCCTCAGCAGATGAAACACAATGAAGACAGGGTTTCTTGTTATCCTGCCAGGTTTCCCCAGGCCCTTTGAGTTCTATTCTGATGTTTTAGGCTAGAAATGGCTCTGGAAGGCAAGCCAACAACTATGACAGAGGCTCTCAGGTACAATGCGCATTTCAGTTCAAGGTTTAGAGCTGACAGCTGTTTTTGTGCTGGTCCTTTTAAGGTCAGGCTCTATTGCATGTCCTAATAGATTGTTGCATCAAATTTGCACTGGATGACATTACAAGGTCAAGAGGGTGCTTCTTCCTTTGCAAAATTAAGCCTCCAGAACCTCCAGGGATGTTTCCACGCTTTCTGGTTGTATAACATCGAATCCAGTTCACTATAACAATTGATCGTTCCTGGTTTTCCTTCAAATGCCATCACAATACAGGAGTGACTCCTCACACACAAGTGACTTCTTCATGCCCTGTTTTCAAGGCCCTCTAAATTCTGTGCCTTCAGCGACTGCATCAAAGAGCTAGAAAAGCACTAGAGAAACATGGAAGGGCTCTGTAAGAATCTACATGAAACAGTAGTTTAGAGACTCTTTTTCTTTTTTTTTAAAGCCAGCAGGACATTTGAAATTAACTGGTTCAAGTACCTCTTCATCCATCCAGACACTTGTGAAATACAACACAGGAGAACAGTTGCTACAGATTCCAGCTTACACAGACAGACTGGCAGTTACAGTACTAGGGACAAAGGTACAGATACAAGAGACTGGGTCAACATGGTCACAAAAGTATTAAAAAGTGCTTCTCCAAACCGTTCCATGTGTGGAATGCAAATACTGTACAGGTAGGATACAGGGCTACATCCCGGAAGGACATGCTTCGGTCACACATTGCTTTCGATGTGCCTGCTATTCCCACAGGACGAGTCTGTCTGTTCCATGTGCTCACAGTCGATGCTGACCTCACTTGTGTCCATACTACAGTCTGATTCACTGTCCGATTGGTCCATCTGCTCAAGTTTTGTTTCTCCCTGTGGCTCCCTGCTCCCAGTGGTGGGATTTAGGAACAGTCCCTCGGGGTCAAGCTCCCCAGCCCGTCCAGTAGCACACAGAACTGTTTCTTTGGCTTGACGAATACAGTTGAGCCACTGCTGTTTGTTGAAGGTGTCATTGGCTTGTAGTGAGTGGGTCTGACTTTGGGATCCATTTTTGAAACTTACTCTAAAGAAGTTTTTAACTAGAAATGAAAAAAACATAAAAAAGGTCAATGGTCATATATTCCACCAGGCCAAAGATGACATATGTAGTGACACTTAACCTCTGGTACTCATGCAGTCATTACTGACTGATTGCAAACTGTGTCCCTCATCCAGGACATGGCTCAACAATAACCTGCAGCCACTATCAATCAACCAGAGTTGACACTGTTGTCCTCAGAAGGTAGAAAATGGATATCAGCCTGGAAAACCTAAGTCATGTTTCAGGGGACCCCAAAGTACTGGTTACCAAACCGGGTGCATATCAAAATGCCCTGGGGAACTTATTAAAAATACAGATGTCTGGGCCCTACCTTCAGAGATTTGGATTCAATAGGCCTAAGACATGCCTAATAGTCTCTAATTTCAACAATTTCCTCAAGCTAGAGATTTCTACAAGTTTAAGAAGCTCTTGAAGATATGTAATGACATGGAGCTGTTATAAATTCAGTTTCATTAAAAAATGAAATTACCTTTTAATTACCTCAACACAAATTGTGTGCATTTAAAAAACAATATTGCACAATATGGAAGACATTTTATTTAGTTTAATAACAATATCAACTGGCATTTAATGGGCCCCACATGCCACATGCAAGGCTTGGTTCACAGAAGCACCTGCACTGAGTCAGTTCCCTTGTATGATCCTTGTAGTCAAGACTGGGAACCACCATTTAAGATAAATTCAGTCTCCACTCTTTGCTCTTGGGCAAGTGCCTTAACTCCTCTATGTCTCAGTTTCCTTATTTGTAAAATACGGGGAAATAAAGAGAACCTACCTTATAAGGTTACTATGAGGAATACATGTGATAACACACATAAGTCCTCATACAATGCCTGACACATAGCCAGTGTTCAAGAAATATAAATTGCTACTACCACTACTATCACTACGGTGGAGGGGCTGACAAGTAGGTAAGAGGTAGTACATATTAATTACTTTGACAATATGATGCCAGTGTTAACCCAAAAGGCTCAAATGTCACTTTCTCAAAGAAGACTTCCCTGACCAGTTCATCTAACACAGATCTCCTACTGCTGTTTCCGTCGATCCCCTTACTTGGCTTTAGTTTTCTTAACAGCTCCCAGAATTTTATGTTTCTCATCTATCTTGTCCATCACAATGTAAGCTCCATAGAGACAAGGAATTTACCGTACTTTGCTAGGTAGAATGCACACCCATGTTTTTGGCCCAAACTTTCAGGAAAAAATCTTTCATTTTAATTTTTAATTCAATTATTTATTTATTTATGTTTAGAAACAAAACCGATTAACGTATTTCAGGGTAGTATTTTGCATATGAATATCGTTATTGCTTTCTAGAATTGTACTTTTAATGCATAAGTATAAATCAAAGAAAAACATTTTTATAGATACAGAATTAGTACTACCCATGTATAATGCGCACCCTTATTTTGTGCAAAAAAGTATCCATTACACACTGCAAAATATGGGTAGTTTGGTTCACCAGTGTGGACTAGTGCCTAGAACAGTGCTTGACACAGAGAAGATACTTGATAGAATTGTTATCTTAGCTTCTCTTGGTTAACTCCTTTATTCAGTTCAGGCTACTGAAGCCCACTTGAGTAATTGAGTAACAGATGAACCCTCAGCCCAATCAGCCATCCATTCTTATCTCTTTAAGGACAAGTCTGCAGCTCAACTTACAGAAGCCATGCAACTGGTATCTACATAGGGACCATCTAGTATTAAGCATGCTTTTATCCAACAGAAAGATACAGAGAAAAGGAGCTTAAGAAGCACCAGTTATGTGCAGACAGGTTCACTTGCAGAATCTTACTTAATCCTTACAACAACCTTATGGAGTAGGTATGCATGCATTCCCACTTTGCAGATGAAAAACTAACGCTCACAGAGATAGAAAAAGCTACACAATCAATAAACGATCATATAGCACTGGGATGCAGTTCAACTCCAATGCCATGGCTCTTCTCTTTTCACCAGCCAGTCACTCACTCTGAACCACCACTGCCACAAAACCCTCAACAGGTCAAAACAAACGGTCATCCATACTTCTCTCATTGTTGCTGAATGCCCCTCGCAGGGAACCGCCCAGCCTCACTTCTCCATCCTGCAGATCTTCCAGCAAGAGGTCCTTCACGGGGATCGGCTGCCGGTACAACTGGTAGCAGAGCTGCTCATTGTGGGTGACAGGTCGGGTGATCACAAGCACTTCTTGGAACAGGAAAACATGCAGTTTCTAAAAGAGAAGAATCCACAGAATCACCCTAAGCAACAGTCTAATGAGTAGTTGATCACTGGACTAAGAGGTCTGCAAGTACCAAGTTCACACTGGATTGCGTACTTCTAGGCTCAAATCTACCTCCAGGTGAACAGAAGCTGTCCTTCTCAGTTAAGTTCATCAGAACCTCAGTTCTCTGAAGAGGTTGTACTTAAAAGGCTGACAACTGATGTGTATATTGTGGGCAAAAAGAAAATCTCAAAAATAAAGTCTTGTGTCAAATCACATCGTAAAAGCAATTTTTCTGGGTGGGGAGGGGGTAAATTGGCTCCGTTAAATTCCATATGCCAGACTCTTCTATTGGCAAATGCTTAGGAATTGAAGTGAAAAAATCCACAACTTTGCAGCTGGGTTCTGGTTTTCTAGTGGAAATATTTGGAATTGTCAACTTAAGGGTCTCGAAAAGGAAACCAGAAGAATAGGGGTAGAAACTCATATTGGAATTTTTTGTTTTGGTTATAGAATAGTATGTATTTTTCTCTTCTTGAGTCAGTTTTTCAGATGAATCTTAAAATTTATTGGCACAAACTTGTTCCTGGTAATATCTTATCTTCTTTGTTATTAAAGTATAATTGACACACAATATCACACTAGCTTTAGATGTACAACATTGTGATTTGACATTTATATATCTTACAAAGTGATTACAACCTTAAGTCTAGTAACCACCTGTCACCATACAAAATTATATTATTGACTATATTCCTTGTGCTGTACATTATATGCTGTGACTTAATTATTTTATAACTGGAAGTTTGTACCTTATTCCCCTTCCCCTTTTTCACCCATCTAGAATCTTGATATGGGGCGGGGAAAGCACATTCAGCATTACCAGATAATTTGATATTGGGAAGAAATGAGACCCACCCCTACCCTACCACACACAGATAGACAGGCAGACATAAGCCCCCCCACCCCCCAAAGCTCCAGAAACTAAAGCTCAACTAAATGTTGGCTGGTGGAAACACAAATGAAAATTCTGTATTGGGGTGAGATTTTATGTTTATCAAAAGGATTAAATATGCATTTAAAATAGTTGAAAACCACATTAAAGTACAAAATAACCAAGTTAAGAGCTTTTTTAGGTGAGAGATGGTACAAAGAATGTGTTAAAACTTTTCTTTTGGGGGTAAGGGAGAGAAGGTGTTGGTCGTCGCTGTACACACCAAACATTATCAGAGATATTTACACTTTTTCTACCTCAGTGCATCCGCTAGCCAAGGGAGGCAGTTTGAACTCAGATTATCTGGGACCCTTTAAGAAGGTTTATTATCCCTTACTTAGGAAAGTTCATTGAGGATTCCTCTTACTTTCTGCTTCTTCTTGTCCTCAAACTACTGAGCTCTTTTCTTGACACAAGACTTTGTTTATAACGACTTCTACAATTCTACTGGTGGGAGAATGGGAGGGGGGAACCTAAAACAAACCTCTCACCCCAGCTACTATTATTGTTCTCAAAAATTAGTCTGCCTGCCATATGAACTAGAGTTCATCTTTAATGCCCTAGACCCATTCAACCAGTCTCATCCTTGACTGATGGACAGAAAGAGAATAGGCCCTCATCTTATGAAGCAATGCATCTTCCCAACTATGTCCCACAAGGCTTTCAAGAAAGAACAGTCAAGGAGCCAGAGCATCCAACATTAGACGTCCACCAGTGCTTTCCAAAAATCAGCATGAAGCAGAATGCAGCTTTCTACCAACTGGTCACTCTCTAGCAATTAGTCACTCCCATAGTCAAAGAGAAGCACTTTTCAAGCAGTGGCCTGCGACAGGTCTCATTATTTCCGTTGCTCCATCAGCTGGTTGAATCCAGCAGTACTGATGATAGGGGCTATGACAGGTACTCAATGATTTCAAGTAACATTTCCAAGCCTGTTCCTAAACGCCACTTCACAGTCCAGGTCAAAATGGTGTCCCTTGAATCATCACAGCTTTATTAAGAACTCTTCAATATAGTTTTAGCTTTTATTCCAAGATATTGAAGACAAAATATAATCAAAGTGGAGACTCTTTCTCAACACTGAATTTAAATATGTATCACATATAATAAAATTTATATATTATATAAATATATTTTTACATTATAATATATAACATATATATTAGCATTCATTTCTACTGGCTATAGATAAAAATAACCTTGTGAGTTGAATGAATCTTAACTCTCATATAATTCAAATCCATCCTTTCTTTATACAAGCCTTCACTCATTCATTCATTCATTCACTCCCCCACTCATCCACCTAACATTACTGAGTGCCTTTGCATGTGCCAGGTCCCCGTAATTGGTGCTGGGGATTGACAAGGCACAGTGTTCACTCTAAAAGAGCATGTGGTATAATGGAATATGCTGACAGAGAGATGGAGAATTACGACCCACTGTAGTGAGCACTCTAGGGGAGATCTGTCCAAGTTGCTAAGATAGGAGAGGAAGAACAATTTCAAGATCTACTCGGGGATAAAAGCCAGGAAATCGGGTATCTACAGGTCAAAGGTAGATATACAGCTAATGGAGGTAGGTTATTACAAAAACAAAACACTGGCCTCAAAATGTCAGTCTTGTAGGTGGGTACCAATTCCTAAGAGAGAAAGAGTTTCTCACAAAGCTAAAAACATTCAATTTAAGAGCTGTTTCTCTGAGATCACCTGTTGTTTCCTGATACCAAAGTGGGAGGAGATAACTGTTTTGTGTTTGTTTTTGAAGGTCACGATCAAACAAAATAACAATTTGGCAACTCTATGTTGGTTTCCAAAATTCTTTCTGACTATGGACTGGTCAAGAAATTTTAAAATATGTAATAATATATATTTTATATAACATATAAATTATAAACATCTGTATTTATAATGTGTATTATAAACCATAAATTATTTTAAATTATAAATTATAAACATATATTTATAATGTGTATTACTTATATAGAAACTAGAACTATATAATATATAAATGTATATTAAAATGTATATAATTATACATATCCATGTATATGGGATCCTCTGACAGAAGATACCAGAAAACATATGTATTTATGATATGTAATGTATAGAAATTAGAACTATATAATATATAAATGTATATTAAAATGTATATAATTACACATATCCATATATATGGCATTCTCAGGCACAAAAGACACCAGAAAAGCCATTTTGGTCTAAAGACCGTGACCCTGGGTAGGAAAGGCATAGTAATAGAAGGCTCAGCATCAAGTGGATTAAGTGTTGGGGGAAGCCCAGGATGATACCACTGAAGGGGAGCCACCACTCACCACACCCCGGTTGTTCTTCAGTTCGCCATGACAACACAGTACTCTCGAGTTGTCGATCAGGGAGTCTTTCTGGCTTTCTTCCAAGTAAAGAAGCCGTTCTTTATAATAACGGCATTCAGATTCCCCAGTCTTGGTGTTGATTTCTGCTACAATTCCCTGAATGATGTTTATCTATGGAAACAAAGAAGAAAGTATGGGGAATGTAAGCAGATCACCCATACCAACAAGACCTAGGGGCTCAGCCTACAAAGTCACCAAGATACACCTGGATCTAATTCTGAGATTCTGTTATCTAAGTTGCCGCTTTGGTAAAAGGGAAAAATAGAGGCCTTTAATATACTGTATCTACCTATCCATCTATATACATACACATGTAGATATACATACACATATATTTATTTGTACACACATACAAATATTTGTATTATATATAAAACTAATGTTAAGCAGTCATTTTATCTCAGAGGATAAGATATAAGGTACCATTTTCAATGTGCAGGACTCACAGCTACTAAGGTCCAGATTGCACATTTCTGAAAACTATATACATGCATGCCCATGCCTATAGCACATGTGAATCAGTTAGGGGGTAGAGAAATTTCTGAGTAATGGTGACACAATGTTGTTAATACAAAATGAAGTGAAACGAAACAAAAAGTCTGAAGTGAAGTGAAACAGAAAGCGTACAGCACAGAGACATGATCAGTGGCCATTTATTCTGATGATGTGTTGTTCTATCACACAGATATACCTAAAAGTGAGAAAATAGTAGAAAACAAAGGAACAAAAAATCAGTTGAGTAAAAACTCTAAGATGCCAATCAAAGGCAAAGTAATGATTTCCTCAGCAGGGTCCTCTGTCTCCTAACAGTGAAAAGACCAAAATTCCAATCTTCCTTACGGTAGTATTAACTGAAAAGAACTTAACAGATAAGGAATGTTTAGAAGGCTTCTTCCTGGTCACGTTTATTTAATGGAAAAACCAATTAACCTCTGAAAAGCAAGATTTTGAAAGAGAATTTTACTTGGCAGAAAGTTACCAGGTCTTGTAAAGTATTAAAGTGGTAGAGAATGATCTCCAAGACTAAGTGATGATTTCTTACATGCTAATGAAATGATCTTCTGCTCAAAGCAAGTGGATGAAAACTTCTACCAGTTATAACACTAGAACATCTATGTAAGTTTGA
>VMDR010024692.1:0-14884 GCA_007922815.1 Macrotus californicus | reverse complement strand
CTGGTTTATTAGGAGTTATTAACATGATGGGTGTTGGACTTTTTAAAAATTTCTTTTCTGCATCAATTGAAATTATTTTTTGGTTTTTGCCCTTTATCATCTTAATATTATGTATTACATTAGTTGGTTTTTGAATTTTACTCTCTACTCTGCTAACCACTTATTCAGGTACGTAGTGTTTCATAACAAGTTATCGGTCTTGTTTTGTTAGGGTCCAGAGACTATGACAAACTCATTCACAGTTGTCAATAACTGATTGTGGGCTTCCTTATATAAAGGTATGACCATGAGTGAAAACCTTATCTTATTCTTATTTTATCCCATTCTTATACATTATCTCTGTATTGATGGAGGATCAAGAAGAAAAACACAAGATGAGGACTGAGGAGAGGGAGTCTATTTTTGTCATTGCTGTTAATGTGGGTGTATGTGGTAACAGGCACCTGTGTATTCTCAACTAGATTTCCCATCTTGTCTATCTAGGCTGAGGAGCAATATCTCTTTAGGATATGAATTAGTAGCCATCACATATTATTTCACAACAGTTTCTAGGAGAAGCACCAAAACTGTGTTGAAATTATAGAAAGAATTGGCAAATAGATTGATGATACTAAAATCCTGTGTGAGTAACTGGACAAACAACATGGAAAAGGCACACAGTTTTTTGTTTTTTTTTTCTGAATGACGATTTAGATAGATAGATAGATAGATAGACAGACAGATAGAGCTTCTTTGTTCTATACCAAAGTAGTAATTATCTCTTCAGCATAAAATGCCTCACTTACCAATGATCTCCATCAATGAATCACCGAAGAGTTCAAAATGATATTTGCCCTTTTGTACTCTGTGCCAATAGAAAAAGCACAGCAGGAGAAGACTGGACTTTACACTGAGCCAATCTGAAGTACTTGGAGAATTTCAGAAATGTTATGGACAATTTTAGATACATACAGTGTTATTTCATTTTAATACATTTCTAGATGCATTATCCTTTTTTCATCATTTGAAGTGATTAAATTTTGATCTTTTAGAAATATTCCTTTCTCCTGAAAAGAGAAATATGTCATAGAAACAGTAGCAAATGTAAAAAGTGTGGGCATTTACCCAAAATTTCCCAAAATAGAATTCCCAAAATGGAATTCTCAAGTTCTGTTCCTATTTTTTGTCATAATGGGAGCACTAAGGCAGAAAGAAGCATGAAGGGAGTTTTCACACCAAGAGGAGTATCTGTAAGGGAGTTCTGCACATTTCCAGTCTCAGTCTGTGTGTTACCAGGTTTGTGCCTTGGGGTGAAAGACGAAGAGCAAGATGTATTTAGAAACAGAGAGGAGCCCGCAGGTGAGAAATGAGAACTCTCTTGGGATTCTTATGTAGAGTATAATATGTATGTGTACGCATATGTGCACTAGTGTGTGTATACATGCAAACAAGTTTTTTCATTGTACAAGTCTTGAGAGTGTTGAAAGTCTTGAAAGTTGGACTTGAGTACCCAATGGTAATGCCTACTCTTCTCCATTTAATACCAAAGAAATTTTATTTACCTTGGGCCCAGAAAAGCCACTTGCCTTTTTCTTCCACCCCCTTCCCCATGCTCTTTATGCACATGCCTATTTGGTTGCTTACCTTCCCAAATGGCTCACCTAGAAAGGTGTATGTGTGGCCAGGGCAAGTAAGAGGCAGAGTTGAGATAGGCTGGACATTTACTGTATAACAAGTGTCTTCCCCTCCTTCTCCCCCTAAGGCCATGTTTCTGGACATGTAAACTGTATTGGCTTTTATTCTGATTTCCCAAATACAAGTTGAAAATGTTGACATAAATGCCTGTCCTCTTTTTCAAGATGTCTAGTAGGTTACCCGAGGAAGTCAGAAATAAAACCAACCTACCCAGGGACTCTAGGCTCTCAATTTCTTTTTTAATTCTCTTTGAAATAATAAATCATTAGGAAATCTTTTAGATCAGCATGTTAATTTTGCCAGTGAGAAAACTGAAGGTCAAAGAGGCTTGGGGACTTTGTTAGGTCTCACAGCTGGTCCCTGCCCAGCTGGGGCTTAAATTTGCTTTTCTGGCCTCACAGAACAACATTCTTTCCACTCAGCTGCGTTGCCTCCTTGATAGATGCTAGCAGAACTTTCTGAAGAAAAGGACCTTACCTTTTTACAATGGCTGTTTTAAAATATTTTAAGTATCATGCATGTTATGAGTTAGATTTTGTATCTATAGATTTTGTATTTATAGATTTTGTAGACATTATTTCTTATTTTTTAAAAGAGCCATTCATTTTTTATCCTCACTTGAGGATATGTTTATTGATTTTAGAGAGAGAGAAAGGTGGAGAGAGAGAGAGAGAGAAACATCAATGTGAGAAACATTGATCAGTTGCCTCCCGTATGCGCCCTGACCAGAACTGAACACACAACTCTGGTGTATGGGACAGCGCTCCAACAACTGAGCCACCTGGCCAAGGCAAGACATTACTTATTATTAATTTATTTTTATCCTCATTTTAGACATCAGAAAACTAAAGGGCTGAGTTGCAGCTACTCTATAGAGTCTAAAAAAATACACCCAAGACTGCTCAATACAAGCTTTCACAGAGGAATGTGGCTTAAGCAAGAGCTGTTGCTGCCCATTCATACTGAGCCCAAAAGCACAGCATCCCTTCCACAATTCATTCGACAGTTCAACTCCTGCTTTACCCGCAAATAAACTGAGATTTGCGTTGTCAAAGGCATTCATAGGCATTAAAACTGCCCAACATTAACACCACACTTTGATCATTCGGTCAAATCAAAGCGCATTTATTAAGCATCTGTGTAAGGCTCCCTGCAGGGCTTTCTCTTTGTGTCTCTGGCATTCACACTTGCCTGCTTCTCTTTTGTGGCTCTTCACCCTTGCCCAGGAAAATGCCCCAATATACTTGCATCTCAAGACCAGGGCTATTCTTATCACAACCAACCAGAGCAGGTACCCTTTTTGGTTCCTCCCTAGATGTTATTCAAAGTTCAGGAGTGAACTGACTTCACTGTACAATCTGTATTTCCATCCCAGCTTTCACAGGCTTCTGTGAGAGGAGCACTCTAGCCAGTACTCAGAGCTTATAGGATTGAAATTTCAGTGTCTGTTTTCTTCTTTCAGGATGCAGAGTATGTAGAAGGGTTTTTAGGAAAGTAATTTACAGCCAGTAATTGGGAGGTGTTTTTTTTTTTGCAGTGTTTCAGACTACAGGTCTATGATTTGCCTAAAAATAAATAATTTATTTTAGGCTAAGACTTTAGAAAGAAGAAAAATAAAGTCTTAGAATGATTTTCTTCAAGTTTTCCATGACATTCTTTACATCAAGAAGGAAGATGTGGGAAGGCAAGAGGAGCGTCTAGAGAGAAGGGGACTCCTTACCCTTGGTTCATTTATGAGCTTATATTTTCCTAGCCATACACACTTATTCCATTTATGACTCACTCAGACAATTTACTCTGTCTAAAACTACATTAAAGTCTTTTCACAATAGTTAGGTCAAATATACATACTATGTATACAGTTGGAAAATCTTCCTCACAGATCAAGCTCATGGTATGGATGTTGTATTTGTGTTCTCGTTGCCATGGTGACTTGAAAAGGTTAAAGCCAACGCTTCAGAAAACAGAGTGGCTGTACAATAAAATATCATAAGTATGTGCGTACTTCCTAAAATATTATCCTCAAATATAGATTAAAAAATCTTAGACCCTCTCTCTTAAAATTAATTTCCATTACTAGCATGTAGGTTGTTAACTAAAAAGAATATTTTCCAAACAATCTTTTTCAACTCACTCCTTTTCTCTCTAAACTGTAATCTAATGTAATCTGTAATCCATTTATCTCAAAAGACAGATTGTGTAAATCATGAGGAATGCTTTGTTTTTTTGTTATAGATGAGGCATGCCAGTAAGAATAAAGTTTAATGAAGTTGTTTTCCTACTGAAACAAAGGGGAGTTTTTTTTAAAATCTCCCCCTTAAATCCATTTATATAGAAATAATAATTTTTTTCCCCAGTTTGTTTAAGAACTGGGTAAATAAACTTGAGCAACACTAGACAGTGCCAAGCTGTTAAACATTTACCGGCTGTAAAAATTCAAACTTTTCTTTTTGTTGGCTGATGGCCCTTGGGTCCCTAACTAACCTTTTTTATTTCCTCATATATACTTTATGCTATAAGATGAATTATAAGGGTTTATCCTTTAAAGTAGCACTAAATAGCAATAGAAAATGTAATTCCTGTAATACCTAGGACCATCTTAGCATTGGATAAAAAAGCAAATCTCATATCCATCTGTCTTTCCAGTTACATTCCCAATGGAGAGGAAGGTGGGTAAAAACCCTTCAAATTTTTCTTTGCTTGTTGCTCATTTCATAAGGATAGCAGAAAGAGGATTAACATATCCTTTGATCTGCGATCCCTGGCTTAATTTTTAACCTTTAACCTAGCACATAAATTCTCCACAACCCTTTATTTATTTCAAGATATTTCCATATAGAAGTATAATAAAAATAAAATCATAGCAATATATTTATGTGTTTATTTCCTGCCTTGATACCATCTATATTTAATACCTAAAAATAAAAATTATCTCTAACTCATTAACCTAGCCCTTCTTCTGCCATCTGGTGGAGAAACTAAGTAATAAACTAAGAATTTCTTCACTGATTCCATAAATGCATCAGTCAGAAGATGTTTTGGGAGCTATTATTACTCTTTATTATTTTATTCAAATAGTATTCATTTAGGCATTTGGTACCATTAAATGTCATACTCTTTGAATTAGCCAAACTCAGTCCCTGGAAGAGGTACAAAATATTACATAATTAAAAGTTCTCCTACAGCCTAGTTATTTTCCAACAATAAATTCAACCCACAGGACAAGACAGAGACTCTTTAAGATTATGAGGCTACCACTTAGGTTGTTAGTAGTAATTTGCTTTTTAATGATATTCTGACCCTAAGATGCTCATGGTTTTCTGAACATTTCTAAGATAGAGAAAAGAGAAGGGAAGGGAAGGGAAGGGAAGAGAAGGGAAGAGAAGGGAAGGGATCAGGAAGAGTGGGAAGAGAAAAAACTTTCTTATGCCCTACAAAAAAAAAATAAAATTTTGGAAACATTTTTTCAATAAGATCTCTATGTGAGAAAAAATAACATTCCAGTGAGCTGTCTCCATTTTTATCTATTCCTAATTTACAGGCTATGGAGACTAGGAATGTGATAATGGGGATGTGATAGTAATTATACTAACTGCCACAGTTTTGAGGAAAGTGACAGCCTCATCAAATTAGCTTGAACAAAATGACTACAGCCTCATAGGAGTTGGCCCATGTATAGTCAAATCTGAGTTCCCTCCTTCTTGCCAAAATCCACAGAGAAGAGGCAGCCATAAATCATAGAGGAAATGTGTCTCCTTATGCCAATGGATTCTGGACAGAGGCACTTAAGACAGAAAGACCATACTGTTTTATGTTCAAAGGGGCTATTGGCTTGGTCTATTGCCATTAGCTCTTTGTTGTCAGGACACTGAAACCTTAGGAAGGCCTTTCATCATTACCATGGCATAGAGAAAAAGTAGTGCTGATGGAACCAATGTGTTCAAGTCAGATGAGGCCCTAGAAGGAGATGTAGAGTCCCATAAGCCCCAACCATACCTCTTGCCCCTGCCCTTCAGCATCCTCGTGGCCCAAAACTGGGCTGAGCGGTAAGTCAGAAATTATCTGTAAGCTGAAAGAGGCAACGGACAGTCCACCTTGAACATCTCTGATTATAATCATCAAGGGTATGTTTTGAATAGAAATGGGATATGTGATGCTTTTCTAAACAAAATAAAAATTTATTTAATCCAAAAATAGGCTTTAAATACTCTGGGAGTTCTGTAGCTGCTTCTCCAATGTCCCCCCATGATTTCTGACCTGCTGTGGCATGTAGAAGATAGCACAGTTTCACAATTGACTCCTGTGAAGTTTTTTCCTCCACCAGAGTGTCCAGAGAGTCTGAAAACTATGGAAAAGGAACTGGCAATTGCCAGGACCCAGAACAGTTCCTTAAGATCAAATTACATCAATCTAAACTTATATTTTATTGAAATGGTTTCTACAGTGCAAGTGCAGTGTATCTAGAGAGCAACAGAGCACCCTGAAACGTTCCTTATGACCAAAATAAAGGAGAAAAATCAGTTGAATCCAAGTACATTATAATTAATACACACAGAGATATATGCCAAATGAAGGATTTTTCTTGAAGAAAGCTAAAGTATTCTGTGTGTTTTACATTTTAAATGAAAGTTCAAAGAAAATATAGAAGCTATGTCTTTTGAGGTTTGCTCAATAAACATTTCACTGATTATGATCTAGATGCCAGGCTGTGTGCCAGGATTTAGGGATAGCGGCATGGAAGATGTGGAAAGCCTGCACACCTGGGACCCTGGCGTCAGACTCATTAATCATACTGATGATAGAACGCTAGGAGAACTAAAGATGGGACAAAAGAATCAGGAGCAAAAACCATGAAGACATTTAGTGGGCGACATTTAGCAAAGATATATGTGAAGTTCTGAGCAAAGGATAAAAAAATATAATAAAATAGCAGTGACATTATAGAATAGGAAGGTATGGTTTAGCAACTATTTCATTAAAAAGACAATGGTTTGAGATGACTGATATAGGGTGACAATGTGATGTCGCTCCCCCAAAAGCCAGTACAATGTTGGGGTGCACAGTATAAATAAAATTCAAACTGTAATTGAACAACAATAAAGTAATTAAAATAAATAAATAAATAAATAAATAAATAAAGAAAGAAAGAAAATCCAAGTTTCCACAATTGAAAATAAATAAATAAATAAATAAATATGCTGATCTAGAGCAAGTTGGCAACCACCTTCTTCTGTGGCAGTTCTACTAACATCAGAGCATTATATTCTGCACTAGACTTTGCATATTATCCGGGCTATAGACAAACTAGTGCATTTTACAAATCCATTAGCCCATCCATCAAGCTGATGATGGGCTAAAAACTAGAAACTATCCACCAGCAGATGTTTACTGAGTGCTTTCTACCTTTCAGCCACTGGAAGGTGCTGGGGTCAATGATGAACAAACCACACAACGTTCCTATTCACATGCATATGACTGTTTAATGAAAACAGAAGATAAACCAATAGTTGATAACATAACTTTTGCATACCGTTAAGTGTCACCTTAAAAGCCACCCCAGCCCATCTCAGGAATCCCATGGAAAAGGAACCAGAGACAAGACATTTAGTCTGGAAAGAGGAAGACAAAAGTCTTATTAAAACATGACAAGGGATTTTCTGTATATTTAGAGTGACTAGATATATTTCCTATAGCCCCGATGAATAGGATCAAGGCCAGTAAAACAGAACTGACTCAACATAAGATTAAACTGCCTATGAATGTGGTCACTCCAAAGGAGATAGAGGTCAAATTAGAGGAAGAAATGCTCTTCACCAATTCACTTTCGAAGGCAGAAATTTCACAACCCCTGGCTGAACAGCAGTTGGAGGGCCATGCTGGTGGGTTTCACCTTGTGCTTCCCTAATACTTTGTAGGTGCCTCTGTTAGAACTTCTTACTTATGCCACTTCACTAATCCCTGAGTAGCTTCATTAACTTCTCTGAAACCATCCTCTCCAGCCTCTACAGCCCCAACTCAGGTTCTCATCATTTTTACCTGGGCTCCTACTCAGGAAACATCCCATTGCAAGTGACAGAAGAAAACTTAACTCAAGCTTGCTCAGTCAAAAAGAAATGTATTGGTGTGTGTAACTGGCAATTCCCATGGTATACTGGTTTCAGACACAGCTAGATCCAGGTCTTAGATTCTAGAGAGTTGAACAATACCAATATAGCTCTGTTTCCTCATCTTTTAGTGCATTTTCCTCTAAGTATAGGCTTAATGATCAGAAGGCCCTCTCCTTGTAGCAGTAAGCCAAAGCTACATCCTTTCATCCTGAAGAGAAAAATAATCCTATGCCTAAGAGCCATGTGCGAAATTTCATGGGAGAAATCTAATGGGTGCTGCTTGGATTATGTGCCCACCCAGACCCATCTCAGCAAACAAGGGGTAGGGTACTATAATGGGTGAGGCTTGGGTCACATGTCCACTCCTCTGTGGTTGAGTCAGGGGCTGAGAGTATGGCAACTCTCTTCCAAAATGCAGATTCTAGGCAGACCAAAAAACTAAAACAAAGAAAGAAAGAAAAGAGATTAGATATCTTCCATAGTCACACAATTTCAGTAACTTTCTAATTGCCCCATGACTTCTCCAGGTCATGCTTTTCTTTGCTGAAAGAATAATCTTCCTAAATGGCAATTATAATTCTCTGCCTTCCCTCCTTAAAACCTTAAGTAGCTCCTATTTGCCTGCAAAATAAAGTCAAAATTCATTAGAATCTGGCTCTATACCTACATCTCAGTGTTATTTTTCCCTAGACTGTTCTCATGGCCAAAGCTCTAACCATTATAAATTGCTTGCAGTTTCCCAAACTTTGAAAATTATTTCAAAGCCTCAGCCTTTACTCAGTGTCCGTACTACCTCCTTTCTCCAATTCCCAGCAATTTCCTTTCAGGAGTTAATCCAAACATCACCTCCTCTCCAAGTCTCTCCTCTCCCTCAGGTAGGATTTATCCACCTGTGCTGGGTGCACACCTGTGTCTATCTGACACGTTTGCTTTACATGCTATGTCCACATCTAATGACCTGTGGGCTCCTAGAGGACAGGGGTTGAGCCTTCTTCATTCTTATGTTTCTGGTAAGTGCCTGGCAGATAACACATACCTGGTAAACACTTTTGAGAGAGGCAGAAAGGAAGAAAAGGAAGGAAGGAAAGAAGGACACATTCCCCAGGGCCTATCTTTTCCTCCCAGATAATAAACAAATTTTGAAAGTTATATTCTGGGTAAAAGACTTCAACTTTGTTGTCTAAATCAAAGTAATGAGTAATATAATTTAGGACTTAGTCACATTGGAAGCTAGATAGATGCAGGAAACATGAAAAGAGGGGACAAAAAGGTCTTCATGGTGTCCTTTTCTGGTGTGAGTCAGCATAGACCAGCCACTTGTCCCACTCGTGCAGGAAGTGAGCCCAGTCACAGATAAAAGAAGCACCATCTTCAGTAAAATACTGTGGCTACCCCATTTCTGGCTCATTTCTGCTTGGGCAGTCATGTGGAGAAATGAAAGTGAATGGAGGATTATGAATGTGACCTAATTCTCTTCTAAAAGTCTTTCCAATCACAGGTCTGAGTGTATTTTAATTACACCTGGACACAGAAGCCCTCACCAACGAATAACTGAAGTCCCAAGTGGACTGTCACTGTGGCTGTGAAGATTTGTCTAAGCTTGTGGTTATCTCAAGAGCCTGACATCACACTGATCATTAAGCAACAGCACTGAGGTGCAGCTGGGCGTTACCATGGCAACCTGCACTGGATTTGCCTTCAGAGCTTGGTAACAAGAGCATTTTATTATGGGTCATTAAGGGCAAAAGGCTTGATTTACATTATTTCCTGTAAAATCCTATTATTTCAGGGCTTACACTCCATCTATGCAACTTTTCTAAAAGAAATCATAAGTGTCAGTTATTAGGTAGGGTAGCAATGATAAGCTTCAGGTAAACTGTAAACCACAGTTTTCTATAAATGAGAAAAGCACTTTGCCATAGGGATGTGAGGTAAAGAGACAACCAGGGTTTACTGAAGACAGAGAATTCTTATTCTGAAAAGTGAAAAGTCTTTTTATTGTCTGCTTCCACTGGCTTGAGTCATGCTTTAGACACCATTAATAAGGATACTTGGGTCCTGTAATCTGCTAAATAAGTAACAAATCTGGCTTTGCTGGAGTTTTTTGTCTTCAAATTTTATTTTATTATGGTAGAAATAATTAGCATGAGATCCACCTTCTTAACAAATGGTTGAGTGCACAATGCATTATTGTTGACCCCAGGCACAATGTTGTAGCAGATCTCTAGAGTTTATTCCTGTTGCTTCACTGAACTTGATGCCCCCAGGTTAGTAACTCCCCATTCCTTCCTCCCCACCCTGGGAACCACCATTCCCCTCTGATTCTATGAATTTGACAATTTTAGATGCATCTTATAAGTGGAATATATGGTATTTGTCTTTCTGTGATTTGGCCTATTTCTCATCCTCATTAGCTGCTGAGTCATGGGTGTTTTATATTCCAGAGTAACTTTTCTTTCCAGCTTTACTAAATCCAGGAAATGATAGCTTCAGACTGCGTGTAACCACTTAAAGCTCTAGAAGGCAAAGAGCCTCTCTCTCATTTCACTGTGCCTGGAAGCAGAGAAATTAGGTGTTCAGCCATTGTCTTTCTGCAGTACGGGACCCTGGCAAGCACTGCAGGCTGACCTGGAGCTGATGGACAGTGACTGCCTCTAGACTGTGATAGCACTAAATCAACTTGAGGAAGGGACCTGAGAAGGTCATTCATTCACTCATAGCTCCATCTGCTGCCTATAATTAAGTATATCAATTTCACTGAGGCAATGCCACCAATGCCACTCAATATACTCTACCTTCCAAATCCCTGTGGCCTAACGGTAGTTCATTTTGGCTTTTTTAAATGCTCACAAGTCCTCTCTTGACCAAGAAGACTCTGGGGATCTTGTACCCCAGGATGACAGCTGAGAACTAGAAAGAAACAGCAAAGTAATCTTTAAAATTTGAGTTAATTTAGTACAGTCAGGAATATGTGAAATGTTTCCTATTCAAAAAACCACTTTTCTAAATGAATGGAACAATGTGTATGTCATTAAATTAGTTCATGATTTCACTGACATTTTACATCATCCTCCAAGGACGGTGGTAATCTACTTCAGTTAACTCAAAGTGGAGCAGTGACCAGGTAGTGGATGATGGTCAATGCTTTGCTTATAAAGAAAATGCTACAGAATTGCCAGAGCAAGTTTTAAGATATATATATTTACTTACATATGTAAAATATTTAATATATATCCATTTGTTCACTAGACCTGTTAGAGACAGAAAAAGTAGATTTTTGTGTCAAATTCCAATATTTTAACTGTAGAATGAAGGTATCTCTGTTCTGAACAGTTCAATCTATTCCATTATGGTTGAGGCATACCAGGCAGGAAACAGGTGAATTAAGACAATGTGGTGAATATCCAGCATAGTTTCAAGCTGAGAAGATACCACAAGTTGCTTTGCTTGCCCCATAAAAGAGGTGATTTTAGGTTAGATTTGAAAATGAGATTATGCTACAGATATAAAATAAAGGATATGTAAGCACATGCTATATGTAGAACAGAGGTGAATATGAGTTTTAATTGGTGTTTTTATATTAGCAGTTAGTTACCTCCTGCTAAAAGAGTTGCAGCTATGTAGTATATCAAACACCCCTGTTAAAGGGTTCCAGTTCAGGAAGTGCCCTATTTTACGTGGTAAATTTTCCAGCTCCCTAAATCAATGAGTAAACAAGAAATTAGAATTAAAAGAAACAAAGCTCTGAGGAGAGGGTTTTCATAGTTAACTCCAAACAATTAAATTAAAAGATTGTGTATAACCACAAACTATTGTTCCACATCTCCAGCTTCATCTCTGATATATTTACAGTTATTTCTTTTATTTATTTTATTTATTTATTTATTTTACTTTATTTTTGTTCATTTACATTTGTCTGCATTTTCCCCCCATCACTTCCCCTGACCTCAGCCAATCCCACCTCCCTCCCTTGCTCCCACCCTCTCCCTTGGTTATGTCCATGTGTCCTTTATAGTGTTTCCTGGAAACCCTTCTTCCTGGAAACCCTTCTTCCAACTGTTCCCTCCCCCTTCCCCTCTGGCCATTGTTAGATTGTTCTTAATTTCAATGTCTCTGGTTGTATTTTGTTTGCTTTTTTCTTTTGTTGATTATGTTCCAGTTAAAGGTAAGATCATATGGTATTTCTCCCTTACCACCTGGCTTATTTCACTTAGCATAATGTTCTCTAGTTCCATCCATGCTGTTGCAAAGGGTAGGATCTCCTTCTTTCTCTCTGCTGCGTAGAATTCCATTGTGTAAATGTACCATAGTTTTTTGATCCACTCATTGACTGATGGGCACTTAGGTTGCTTCCAGCACTTGACTATTGTGAATTGCGCTACTATGAACATTGGGGTGCTTAGGTTCTTTTGGATTGGTGTTTCAGGGCTCTTAGGGTATAATCCCAGAAGTGGAATTGCTGGGTCAAAAGGCAATTCCATTTTTAGTTTTCTGAGGAAATTCCATACTGTTTTCCACAGTGGTTGCACCAGTCTACCACCCCACCAACAGTGCACTAGGGTTCCCTTTTCTCCACATCCTCTCCAACACTTGTCTGATGATTTGTTTATGATGGCCATTCTGACTGGTGTCAGGTGGTATCTCATGGTGGTTTTAATTTGCATCTCTCTGATGGCTAGTGATGCTAAGCATCTTTTCATATGTCTCTGTGCCCTCTGTATGTCCTCCTTGGAGAAGTGTCTGTTCAAGTCTTTTGCCCATTTTTTAATTGGATTTTTTGTCTTCCTGGAGTGGAGTCTTATGAGTTCTTTATATATTTTGGAGCTCAAACCCTTGTCTGAGGCATCATTGGCAGATATATTTTCCCATATAGTTGGTTCTCTGTTCATTTTAACGCTTTTGTTTAGCCATGCAGAAGCTTTTTAATTTGATGAGATTTGTTTATTCTCATTTGTTTGTTTGTTTATTATCATTCTCATTCTCCCATTTGTTTATTCTTTCTTTTATGTCCCTTGCTTTAGGGGACACATCATTGAAGATGTTGCTGCATGGAATACCTGATATTTTCTTGCCAATGTTTTCCTCTAGGACTTTTATGGTGCTTCTCATAAAGGTTTTACAAAGGAAAAACTGTTTTTCTTGAATAAAGATAACTGCATGAGAATGATATTTTTATTAATACATAAAATTAATTATTTTTAAACTACATTTAAACTTTTCTTTATCTAGAATACATAGGATAACTTCTCTATGCATTATTAAAACAAAATTTGTTGCCTTTTCTCCACATCCTCACCAGCACTTGTTGTTGATTTATTAATGATACCCATTCTGACAGGTATAAGGTGATTGTGCCTTTAATTTGCATCTTTCTGATGGCTAGTGATGCTGAGCATCCTTTCATATGTCTACTGGCCATCTGTGTGTCCTCCATGGAGAAGTGTGTATTTAGGTCCTTTGCCCATTTTTTTACTAGATTGTTTATCTTCCTGCTGTTGAGTCATATGAATTCTTTATATATTTTGGAGATTAAACCCTTGTCTGAGGTAGTTAGGGCAAATATGTTTCCCACATGGTTGATTCCCTTTCTATTTTGTTGATGTTTTCTTCAGGCTTGCAGAAGCTTTTTAGTTTGATGTAGTCCCATTTGTTTATTCTTTCCTTTATATCACTTGCTCTAAGAGATATATCGGCAAAAATGTTACTACACAAGATATCTGAAATTTTACTGCCTATGTTTTCCTCCAGGATTTTTATGGTATCGTGACTTATATTTCAGTCTTTTGTCCATTTTGAGTTTATTCCAGTGTATGGTGTAAGTTGGTGATCTAGTTTCATATTTTTGCAGGTATAGTCCAGTTCTCTCAACACCATTTATTGAAAAGACTGTCTATACACCATTGTATACACTTACCTTTGTCAAATATTAATTGGCCACAAAGGCAAGGTTTTTTCTGGGCTCTCTATTCTGTTGCATTGATCTATGTGTCTGTTCTTATGTCAGTACCAGATGGTTTTGATTACAGTGGCCTTGTAGTATACTTTGATTATCAGGTATTGTGATCCCTCCAGTTCACTATTGGTGGGAACACAGAAAGGCACAACCACTCTGGAAAACAGTATGGAGTTTCCTCAAAAAATTAAAAATGGAACTGCCTTGCCCTGGCTGTTGTGGCTCAGAGGACTGAGTGCCAGCCTGTGGAGTGAAAATTCGCAGGTTCAATTCCCAGTCAGGGCACATGCCTGAGTTGTGGGCCAGGTTCCCAGCTGGGGGCTGACAAGAGGCAACCGATCTGTTTCTCTCCCTCTCTTTTGCCCTCATTTCCCTTCTCTCTATAAATAAATAAATAAACAAACAAACAAACAAATAAATAAATAAATAAATAAAGTCTTCTGAAAAAATGGAACTGCCTTTTGACTCAGTGATTCCACTTCTGGGAATATATCCAAAGAACCCCAAACACTAATTCAAAAGTATATATGCACCCTTATGTTCATAACAGTGCTATTTACAATAGCCAAGATTTGGAAAAAGCGTAAGTGCCCACCAGTAGATGAGTGGAAAAAAGTTGTGGTACATTCATACAATGGAATACTGTGCAGCAATAAAAAGGAAGGAAATCTTACTTTTTGCTACAGCATGGATGGACCTGGAGACTATTATGCTAAGTGAAATAAGCTAGTCAATGAAAGACAAATACCATATTATCTCACTTATAACTGGAATTTAATGAACAAAATAAACTAACAAGCAAAATAGAAACAAAGGCATAGAAACATGAAACAAAGTGGTAGCTCTAGGAAGGGAGGAGAAAGGGAGGATTGATTGAAAGAAGGTGAAGGGTTTAGGAAAAGAACATATATGCATGACCCACAGACATGAACAATGGTGGAGGGTTGACTGTGGGAATGAGGGTGGGCAGTGTGAACAGAAGCAAAGTGGGAAAAATTGGGACAACTGTAATAACATAAACAATAAAAAATGTTTAACTTTCAAAATAAATAAAATAAAACTTATATGTTTATATTATAAGCAGAACATATATAGATCATATTTGAGCAATGAAAATATCTTAGACACAATAATGACACAAAGAAAAAAG
>VMDR010024690.1:0-14869 GCA_007922815.1 Macrotus californicus | reverse complement strand
TTTAGGGTTAGAGTTAGGGCGTTGGTTATGGTTAGGGCTAGGATTTTGTTTGGACTAGGGCTGGGGCTGGGGCTACAATTATATTTAGGGTTAGTGTTAGGGCTTGGGTGATGGTTGGGGTTAGGGTTAGGGCTAAGGCTAAGGCTACGTTTAGGGCTAGTGCAATGTACAGTTTGAAGGAGAGAAACACATTGTAGCAAAGACATCTCAACATACTCCTTACTTTACTTGAAATACAGAAGTTGCTTAAGTTTTGAGGAAATATTTGTAGGATAATCTGCTCCCTATCCACCTTGGAGAGTAACAGTGCCTTGTTTGAACGTGGTTAGGTTTGATGCATACCTTGTGAGATTTTGTAGTGCTTCTCAGCAGAGACTACAGAAGTAAATACAAACTCTCCTCAGTATGTAATGTACTATGTTCGCTTTACACATTATAAAGCAAGTTGTTTTTTTATCACGTTTGATGGTGTCAACAGGAAAATTCAATAAAAAGTAATTATGTTTGTGTAAAGCCATTTATAAATGCTTTGTTCAATGAAAGAGTATAGGATGGAGTGGATTGGAAGATAAAATTCTGGTTACCTCCACACCTGTGAATGTTAATAGACAGACCAAAAGGTTGTCAGGGTAGGTTTTCATTGTCAGCTTTACATCACAGCTAAAATTAATACCAGGCTGCACTTGTTCTACGGTTCTTTCTCTTCACGTCACCAGAAGTGCAGTTACACAGGATGGAGTGGTTCAGTCGGCTGTGAATCTGATACTGGGAAGAACATGAGGACAGAAACAACCACTTGGGCAGTGATGGTTTTTAAGGTGTGCTCTTATGTTTTACTAGATTGTGTGGTTTCTTTGTTACTTCTAGTTGTGGGAAGCACAGAAGTAAAGTTGTCCTCAGAAATCAGATATGGGCTGGGGCAAGGGCTAGGGTAGAGCTGGGGATACGGCTAGGGGTCAGGTTAGGCTCATGGTTAGGGTTAGGTTAATGATGACTTCTGCCAGCCCTTGTCAACGCTGCACACGAGAGCTCCAGAAAAGGTCCCGGGGCGGGATTTTCTGCTTCCTGAGCGTTTGGACGGCGCCAATTCCTCACGACTGTGTCACCACAGGAAAATGTCCATGGACCACAGAGTGCACCGTGACGTTCATATTCACTTTGAACATTCTGAAACCCTGGGTGGGGGGGGGTCGATCTGTGATAGAGGACTGCACTGGTATTTTCAGCTTGGGCCTTGCTCTTCAGGGGGAAGAAAACGTTCCTGAAAACTGGCGTAGAGCCACCAGCATGCCCTGAATGCCCTGTTCAGCACACCCTTGCACTCGTTTGCTCTTGGAAAAGTGACCTGACTAGTTCTTTGGCTACCACCCTTTGAAACAGTAGCAATCACGTTTGAGTAAAATTGCCACTGTGGGAGTGCTGGAAACTGCGTTTAGGAGCTCATATGCCACTAGTGTACATCTCCTAGTGAAATGACAACTCCTTCCAGTCCTTGTCAACGCTGCACATGAGAGCTCCCAAGAAGGTCCAGGTACAGGAGTTTCTGCTTCCTGAGCGTTTGGGCGGCGCCAATCCTCATGACTGTGTCACCCCAGGAAAATGCCCTTGGGTCACAGAGAGTTCACTGTGACATTCATATTCACTTTTAACATTTGGAAACGTTGGGGGACTGCACCAACATATCCAGCTCGGGCCCCACTCTTCTTGGGGAAGAAAACGTTCACAAAACCTGTGGTGTAGAAGCCACCAGCATGCCTGGAACATTCTATCCAGAGCATCCTTGCACTCGCTTGCCCTCGGAAAAGTGACCTGACTAGTTCTCCAGCTACCACCCATTGCAACTGTGGGAATCATGTCTGAGTGACGTCGCTGCTGTGGGGGTGCTGGAAACTGTGCTTAGGAGCCCCCACACCGCTAGTGTGCACCTCCTGGTGATGTGACGACTCCTGCCAGTCACTGTGAAAACTGCACATGAGAGCTCCCGAAAAAGACTTGGTATGGGGTTTTCTGCTTCCTGAGCGTTTTGGCTGCTTCAATTCCTCCCGACTGTGTCACCCCAGGAAAATGCCCTTGGGTCCCAGAGAGTGCTCCGTGATGTTCATACTGACTTTGAACATTCTGAAACCTGGGGTGGTCCATCTGCAGTAGCAGCTGAACCAGCGTTTCAGGCTCGGGACCGATCTTCTCAGGGAAGAAAATGTTCTGGAAAACCATATCTTAGAAGCCACCAGCACCCCTGGAGCATCATATGCAGTGCACATTGGCACTAGTTTGCCCTCAGGAAAGGGACCTGACCAGTTCTGTGGTTACCACTCGTTGCAACTGTAGTGACCCCGCTTGAGCAAAATCGTCGCTGTGGGAGTGCTGAAAATGGTGCTGAGGAGCTCATGCACGCTAGGGTGCATCTCCCAGGGAGGTGACGACTTCTGCCAGTCACGGCAAAAGCTGTACGTGGGAGGCCCCCAGAATGTTTTGGTGAGGAATTTGCTACTTCCTGAGACTTTGGGGGGCCACCAGGCCTTACTACTGGGTCACCCCAGGAAAATGCCTTTGGATCCCAGAGAGTGCACTGTGTCGCTCAGATGTCCTAGGAATACTCCGCAACCTGGGGGGTGTCAATCACGGCTACTGCACTGTACCAGTGTTTCCAACTAGGGCCGCGCTCTTCCCAGGATGTGTGCAAAAACTGTGGCATACCAGCCGAAAGCATGCCCAGAACGCCTGATGCAGTGCAATCTGGCACTCATTGGCTCTTGGAAAATGGACCCAACCCGTCCAGTGGCTGCCACCAGATGCAACTGTGGTGATCCCGCTCAAGGAAATCGCCACTGTGGGAGTGCTGGAAACAGCACTGCGGAGATCGTACAGCGCCAGAGTGCATCTTGCGGGGTGGTGATGACCACAGCCCGTCTGGGCGAAAGCTGCACCCGGGAGGGCCCCGGTAAGTCTTGGTGCACAATTTACTGTCTCCAGAGCCTTTAGGCGGCGCCCAGTCCCCATCACTGGGGTGCCCCGGAAAGTGCCCCCGGGCCCGAAACAGTGCACCATGGTGATCCGATGCGCCTGGAATACTCAGCAAGCAGGGGGCCGTCGATCTGCGCTGCGGGCACTGCAGTAGCCTTTGCAGCGGCCAACAGGCTCTTCCGGGGGAAGAAAAACATTTGCAAGCACTGCGGCGTACCATGAGCCAGCATGCCTGGGAGGTCTGGGACAGCACCACCGGGCACTCGCTGCCCACAGGAAAAGGTGTCCGAACCGTTCTGGGGCAGTCCCTCCTTGCAACGGCAGTGACGCCACTTGGGCAAAATGGACTATGCGAGAGTGCTGCAAATGCTGTGGAGGAGCTCCTACGGTGCCAGGGCGCACCTCCCAGGGTGGTGACGGCCGCAGCCAGTCAGGGTGAAAGCTTCACCCCGGAGGGCCGAGGAACGTCTTGGTGCGCAATTGGCTCCTTCCTGATCCTTTGGGCGGCGCCCGGTCTTCCATGTGGGACACCCTGGGGAGGTGCCTCAGCCCCCCGAGAGCGCTCTGTGGTGCTCTGAGGCACCTGGAATGCTCCGCAGTCCGGAGGCCATTGATCTGCACTGTGGGCACCGCAGCAGCCTTTGTGCCCCCCCACGCGCCATTTACAGTTCAGAAAAACACTCGTGAGCACTACGGTGCCCTGGCTGCCAGCATACCCAGGGCGCATGGGGAAGCATCCCCGGGAACTCGCTGGCCCCTGGAGAGGATGCCTGACCCGCCCTGGGGCGGCAAACAATTACAACGGCAGTGACCCAGCTGGGACGAAATGGCCGCTGAAGGCATGCCCCAAAGGGCACGCAGGAGCTCCTACACCGCCAGGGCGAAACTCCCGGGGATTGCTGACTGCACCCCTTCCAGACAAAGAGTTGCACCCAGGAGGGCCCCGGAATGTCTTGGGGCTCAATTTGCTGCCCCCTGGGCCTTAATGAAGCACCCCATCCCCACTACTGGGGCACCCAGGGGAGGTACCCCTGGCCACCAGAGAATGCACCGTGGCACTCCGAGGCACCAAGAATGAACAGCTGGCCGGGCGCCATTGATGTGCGCTGCGGGAACCACAAAAGCCTTTGCATCTCCAGGTGTGCTCTTTCCCGGACAGAAAAACGTAAGTGACCGCTGGGGTGCCCCCGCTGCCAGCAGGCCCAGGGAACCAAAGGCAGCATCCCCAGGCACTTGCTGGCCCCTGCAGAGGGTGACCGACCCGTCAGGGACTGGACACGCATTACGACAGTGAACCCGCTCAGGCGAAATGGTCTCTGCGGGAGAGCTGCGAAGTGCGCGCAGGAGCTCCTCCGGTGCCAGGGTGCAACTCCTGGGGTGGTGAACATCGCGGCTCATGCATGCGAGAGCCCGGAGACACCCCAGTGTGGTCCAAGGCTGGGTGTGGTTGAGCTGTTCAGCCGGCACAGCCGCCGCCGTTGCACCACCCTGTGAGCATTTTCAGGTGGAGAAAAACACTTTTGAGCACGGTTCCGCCCCGGCCTCCAGCATAACCGGGGCACGTGGGGCAGCTTTCCCAGGCATTCCCTGCACCCCGGAGAAGGTGCCAGACCTGTCCTAAAGCGGACCAACCTTGGGACAGCAGTGACCCCACTTGGGTGAAATGGCATCTGCTGGTGTGCTCGAAAGTGCGCACATGAGCTCCTACAGCGCCAGGGAGAACTTCTGGGGGTGGTGCACACCCCACCACGTACAGGCAAGGCCCCCAGAGACACCCTGGTGTGTATCAGGCACCTGGAACACTCACGACGCCGAGGGCGGTCGACCTGTTTAGGCGGCACCGCCACTGCGTTGCACCACGCGGCGACCATTTTCAGGCTGAGAAAAATACTTTTGAGCTCTGCTCCGCCCGGGCCACCAGCATGTCCAGGGCAAACGGGGCAGCTTCCCTGGGCACTACCTGGGCCCCAGCGAAGGTGCCCAACCTGTCCCAATGCAGCCCCAAGCAACCAGAACACTCCCCATTATGGCAGCATTCGACCTGTTTAGGCAGCACTGCTGCCGGCAATGCACCACCCCGCGAGCATTTCCAGGCAGAGAAAAACACTTTTAAGTGCTGTTCTGCCCCGGCCTCCAGCATGCCCGGGCGCATGGGACAGCTTACACAAGCACTCCCTGGGCCCAGGAGAAGGTGCCCGACCTGTCTCAGGGCAGCCCCAGGCCCCCGGAACACTCCTCATGCCGGCTGCGGTCGACCTCTTTAGGCGGCACTGCAGCCGGCTTTTCACCACCCCGAGAGCATTTTCAGGCAGAGAAAAACTCTTGAGCGCTGCTCCGCCCCGAGTTCCAGCATGCCCTGGACGCACGGGGCAGCTTCCCCAGTCACTCCCTGGGCCCCGGAGAAGATGCCCAACCTGTCCTACCGCAGGCCCAGGGCCCCGGAACACTCCCCATGCTGGACTCGGTCGACAATTTAGGCAGCACTGCAGCCGGCATTGCACCACCCCGCGAGCATTTTCATGCGTAGAAAAACACTTTTGAGCGATGTTCCGCCCGAGTTCCAGCATGCCCGGGGCGTACGGGGCAGCATTCCCGGTCACTGCCGGGCCCCGGAGAAGGTGCCTGACCTGTCCCACCACAGCCCCAGGCCCCCGGAACAATCCTCATGCCACCCGCGGTTGACCTGTTTAGGCGGCACCGCAGCCGGAATTGCACCACCCCGTGAGCATTTTCAGGCAGAGAAAAACACTCTTGAGCGCTGTTCCATCCCGGTCTCCAGCATGCCCGGGGCACACTTTGCAGCTTTATGGTCACTCCCTGGGCCCCTGACAAGATGCTTGACCTGTCCTACCGCAGCCTCAGGGCCCCAGAACACTCCCTATGACGGCCGCGGTCGACCTGTTTAGTCGGCACTGCAGCCGTCATTACACCACCAGGCGAGCATTTTCAGGCGGAGAAAAACACTTTTGAGCACTGTTCTGCCCCGTGGTCCAACATGCCCTGGGCTCACGGGGCAGCTCACCTGGTAACTCCCTGGGTCCCGGAGAAGGTGCCCGATCGTTCCCTCCGCAGCCCCAGACCCCGGTACAATCCCCATGCCGGCCGCAGTCGACCTCTTTAGGCGGCACCGCAGCCTGCATTGCACCACCCCGTGAGCATTTTCAGGCAGAGAAAAACACATTCGAGCACTGTTCCACCCTGAGTCCAGCATGCACGGGACGCTCGGGGCCGCTTCCCCGGTCACACCCTGGGCCCCGGAGAAGGTGCCCAACCTTTCCCAGGGCAGCCCCAGGATCCCGGACCACTCCCCATGCTGGCCGCGGTCGACCTCTCTAGGTGGCACCGCAGCCGGCATTGCACCACCCCATGCGCATTTTCAGGCGGAGAAAAACACTTTTGTGCACTGTTCTGCCCCGAGTTCCAGCATGACCGGGGTGCAGGGGACAGCTTCCCCAGTCACTCCGTGGGCCCCAGAGAAGGTGCCCGACCTCTATCAGGGCAGCCCCAGGCCCCCGAAACAATCCCCATGCCGGCCGCGGTCGACCTCTTTAGGGGGCACCGCAACCGGCATTGTACCACCCCGTGCGCATTTTCAGGCAGAGAAAGTCACTTATGAGCGATGTTCCGGCCCGAGTATAGCATGCCCGAGGCGTATGGGGCAGCTTCCCCGGTCATTTTTTGGACCCCACAGAAGGTGCCCGACCTTTCCCAGGGCAGCCCCAGGCCCCCAGAACACTCCCCATGCCGGCCGCGGTCGACCTGTTTAGGCGGTACCGCAGCTGGCATTGCACCACCCCCCGAGCATTTTCTGGTGGAGAAAAACACTTTTGAGCATTGTACCTCCCCGAGTCCAGCATGCCCGGGATGCACCGGGCAGCTTCACCGGTCACTTCGTGGGACCTGGAGAAGGTGTCCGACCTGTCCCAGGGCACTCCCAGGTGCCTGGAACATGCTCCATGCAGGCCGCGGTCGACCTCTTTAGGCGTCAAAGCAAAAGGAATTGCATCAACCTGCGAGCATTTTCAGGCGGAGAAAAACACTTTTGGGCGCTGTTACGCCCCGAGTTCCAGCACGCCCGAGGCACATGGTGCAGCTTCCCTGGTCACTCCCTGAGCCAAGGAGAAGGTGCCTGACCTGTCCCACCGCAGCCTCAGGCCCCCGGGACACTACCCGTACGGCCGTGGTCGACCTGTAGGTGGCACCGCAGCCGGCATTGCACCACCCTGTGAGGATTTTCAGGTAGAGAAAAACACTTTTGAGTGCTGTTCCGCCCCGAGTTCTAGCATGCCCGGGGCACATGGGGCAGCTTCCCCGGACACTCCCTGGGGCCCGGAGAAGGTGCCCATTGTGTCCCACTGCAGCCACAGACTCTGGAACACTCCCCATGCCGGCTGTGTCGCCCTCTTTAGGCTGTACCACAGCCAGCATTGCACTACCTCGCGACCATTTTCAGGCGGAGAAAATCACTTTTGAATGCTGTTCCGCCCTGTCCTCAGCATGCCCGAGGCGCTTGGGGCAGCTTTCCTGGTCACTCCCTGTGCCCCAGAGAAGTTGCTTGACCTGTATCAGGGCAGCCCCAGGCCCCTGGAACACTCCACTTGCCGGCGGCGGTCGACCTCTTTAGGCGGCACTGCAGCCGGCATTGCACCACCCCGCGAGGATTTTCAGGAGGAGAAAAACACTTTTGAGTACTGTTCTGTCCCTGCCTCAGCATGCCCGGGGCGCACGGGGCAGCTTTCCTGTTCACTTCCTGTGCCCCGGAGAAGGTGCCCGACCTGTATCAGGGCAGCCCCAGGCCCCCAAAACACTACCCATGCAGGCCGCGGTCAACCTCGTAAGGGAGCACCGCACCCGGCATTGTACCACCCTGCATGCATTTTCAGGCTGAGAAAATCACTTCTGAGCGCTGTTCCGCCCCGAGATTCAGCATGTCAGGGGCATACGGTGCAGCTTCCCCGGTCACTTTCTGGGCCCCACAGAAGGTGCCTGACCTTTCCCAGGGCAGCCCCAGGCCCCCAGAACACTCCCCATGCCGGCTGCGGTTGACCTCTTTAGGCGGTACCGCAGCCGGCATTGCACCACCCCGCGAGCATTTTCAGGCGGAGAAAAACACTTTTGAGCGGTGTCCCTCACCGAGTTCCAGCATGCCCGGGATGCACGGGGCAGCTTCACCGGTCACTTCGTGGGCCCCGGAGAAGGTGCCCCGAGTTCCAGCATGCCCGGGGCGCATGGGGCGGCTTCCCCGGTCACTCCCTGCATCCCGGAGAAGGTGGCCGACCTGTACCACCGCATTCCCAAGCCCCCGGAACATCCCCATGCTGGCCGCGGTTGACCTCTTTAGGTGGCACCGCAGCCGGCATTGCACCATTCCGCGAGAATTTTCAGGCGGAGAAAAACACTTTTGAGCGCTGTTCTGCCCCAATTTCCAGCATGCCCGGGGCACATGGGGCAGCTTCACCAGTCACTCCCTGGACCCAGAGAAGGTGCCCGACCTGTCCCAGGGCAGCCCAATCCCCCCGGAACACTCCCCATAAAGGCCTCGGTCGACCTCTTTAGGCGGCACCGCAGCCGGCATTGTACCACCCCATGCACATTTTCAGGTGGAGAAAAATACTTTTGGGTGCTGTAACGCCCCGAGTTCCATCTTGCCCGGGGCGCTCGGTGCCGCTTCCCCTGTCACACCCTGGGCCACAAAGAAGGTGCCCGACCTGTCCCAGGGCAGCCCAATCCTTCCGGAAAACTCCCCATTCAGGCCGCGGTCCACCTCTTTAGGTGGCACCGCAGCCGGCATTGTACCACTGCCTGTGCATTTTCAGGCGGAGAAAAACACTTTTGGGCGGTGTACCGCCCCGATTTCCAGCATGCTCGGGCTGCGTGGGGCAGCTTCGCCGGTCACTCCCTGGGCCCCTGAGAAGGAGCCCGACTTTTCCCACAGCAGCCCCAGACCCTGGAACACTCCCCATGCAGGCCGCAGTCGACCTCTTTAGGCGGTACCGCAGCCGGCATTGCACCACCCCGCGAGCATTTTCAGGCGGAGAAAAACACTTTTGAGCGGTGTCCCTCACCGAGTTCCAGCATGCCCGGGATGCACAGGGCAGCTTCACCGATCACTTTGTGGGCCCCGGAGAAGGTGCCCCAAGTTCCAGCATGCCCGGGGCGCATGGGGCGGCTTCCCCGGTCACTCCTTGCAACCCAGAGAAGGTGGCTGACCTTTCCCAGGGCAGCCCCAGGCCCCCGGAACACTCCCCATGCCGGCCGTGGTCGACCTCGTTAGGCGGCACTGCAACCGGCATTGTACCACCCCGTGCGCATTTTTGGCGGAGAAAGTCACTTATGAGCGATGTTCCGGCCCGAGTACAGCATGCCCGAGGCGTACGGGGCAGCTTCCCCGGTCACCTACTGGGACCTGCAGAAGGTGCCCGACCTTTCCCAGAGCAGCCCCAGGCCCCCAGAACACTCCCCATACCGCCCGCGTTCGACTTCTTTAGGTGGCACTGCAGCCGGCATTGCACCACCCCGCGAGTATTTTCAGGCGGAGAAAAACACTTTTGAGCGGTGTTCCTCCCCGAGTTCCAGCATGCCCGGGATGCATGGAGCAGCTTCACCGGTGACTCCCTGGACCTCGGAGAAGGTGCCAGAACTCTACCAGAGCAGCCCCGGGGCCCTGGAACACTCCCCATGCCGGCTGTGGTCGACCTCTTTAGGCGGCATTGCAGCCGGCATTGCACCACCCCGCGAGCATTTTCAGTGGCAGAAAAACACTTTTGAGTGCTATTGCGCCCCGAGTTTCAGCATGACCGAGGCGCATGGGGCAGCTTCCCCGGTCACTCCCTGGGCCCCGGAGAAGGTGCCCGACAGTCTCAGGGAAGCCCCAGACCCCCGGACCACTCCCCATGCCGGCCGTGGTCGATCTCTTTAGGCAACACCGCAGCTGGCATTGCACCATCCCGCGAGCATTTTCAGTGGCAGAAAAACACTTTTGAGTGCTGTTCCGCCCCGAGTTCCAGCATGCCCGGGGCGCTCGGTGCCGCTTCCCCTGTCACTCCCTGGTCCCCGGAGAAGGTGCCAGACCTGTCCCAGGGCAGCCCAATCCTTCCAGAAAACTCTCCATTCAGGCTGCGGTCCACCTCTTTAGGTGGACCGCAGCCGGCATTGTACCACCCCCTGCGCATTTTCAGGTGGAGAAAAACACTTTTGGGTGGTGTACCGCCCCCAGTTACAGCGTGCCCGGGGCGATCGGGGCTGCTTCCCCGGTCACATCCTGGGCCCCGGGGAAGGTGCCCAACCTGTCCCAGGGCAGCCCCAGCCCCCAGGAACACTTCCCATGCTGGCCGTGGTCGATCTCTTCAGGCGGTACCATAGCCAGCATTGTACCATCCCACGAGCATTTTCAGCCATGGAAAAACTTTTGAATGCTGTTCCGCCCCGAGTTTTAGCAAAACAGGAGCGCATGGAGCAACTTCCTGGGTCACTCCCTGGGCACCAGGAAGGTGTCCGACCTCTACCAGGGCAGCCCCAGTCCCCCGGGACACTCCTCATGCCAGCCACAGTCGACCTCGTTAGGTGGCAACGCAGCCGGCATTGCACAACCCCGCGAGCATTTTCAGACAGAGAAAAACACTTTTGGGCGCTTGTCCGCCCCGGCCTCCAGCATGCTCGGGACGCGCGGGGCAGCTTCCCCGATCACTCCCTGGGCCCCGGGGAAGGTGCCCGACCTGACCCCACGCAGCCCCAGGCCCCCGGAACACTCCCCAAACCGGCCGCGATGGACACGCTTAGGCTGCACCGCAGCCGGCATTGTACCACCCCGCGAGCATTTTTAGGTGGAGAAAAACACTTTTGGGCGCTGTTCCGCCCCGGCCTCCAGCATGCTCAGACAGCGCGAGGCAGCTTCCCCGATCACTCCCTGGGCCCCGGGGAAGGTACCCAACCTGACCCAACAGATCTCCAGGCCCCCGTAACACTCCCCATGCAGGCCGCAATCGAAATGCTTAGGCGGCACCTCAGCCGGCATTGCACCACCACCACCTGAGCATTTTCGGGTGGAGAAAAACACTTTTGGGCGCTGTTCCTCCCCGGGCTCCAGCATGCTCAGGCTGCCTGGAGCAGCTTCCCCGGTCACTCCGTGAGCCCCGGGACAGGTGCCCGACGTAACCCCACGCAGCCCCAAGCCCCCGGAACACTCCCCGTACCGGGCGCTATCCACACGCTTAGGCTGCACCGCAGCCGACATTGTACCACCCCGCGAGCATTTTCAGGAGGAGAAAAACACTTTCGGGCGCTGTTCCGCCCTGGCCCACAGCATGCTCGGGCCGCGGGGGCCAGCTTCCCCGGTCACTCCCCGGGCCCCGGGGAAGGTGTCCGACGTGACCCCACGCAGCCCCAGGACCCCGGAACACTACCCATGCCGGCCGCGATCGACCTGCTTAGGCGGCACCCCAGCCGGCATTGCACCACCACCACCCCCACCCGAGCATTTTCGGGCGGAGAAAAACACTTTTGGGCGCTGTTCCTCCCCGGGCTCCAGCATGCTCATTCGGCGTGGGGCAGCTTCCCAGATCACTCCCTGGGCTACAGAGAAGGTGCACGACCTTACCCAGGGCAGCCCAGGCCCCCGAAAACATCCCCATGCTGGCCGTGGTCGACCTCTTCAGGCGGCGCAGCCACCAGCATTGCACTAACCCGCTAGCATTTTCAGCCGGAGAAAAACACTTTTGAACGCTGTACGCCCCGAGTTCCAGCATATTTGGGGTGCAGAGGCAGCTTCACTGGTCAGGCCCTTGGCCCTGGAGGAGGTGCCCTCCCTCTACCAGAGCAGCCCCAGGCCCCTGGAGCACTCCCCATGCCAGCCGCTGTCGAACCGCTAAGACGGCACCGCAGCCGGCAGGGCACCACCCCGCGAGCATTTTCAGGCGGAGAAAAAACACTTTCGGGAGCTGATCCGCCCCGGCCTCAAGCATGCTCGGGCCGCGCAGAGCAGCTTCCACGATCAACCCCTGCTTTGTTTAAGGTGCCTTACCTGACCCCACGCAGCCCCGGGCCCCCGGAGCACTTTCCATGCCGGCCGCGGTCAACCCGCTTAAGCGGCAACGCAGCCAACAGCGCACCTTTCCACGAACATTTTCAGGAGGAGAAAAAACACTTTTGGGCGCTGTTCCGCACCGGCCTCTAGCATGCTTGGGCCGCGCGGGGAAGGTTTCCCAGTCACTCCCTGGGGCCCGGGAAAGGTGCCCGACCTGACCCCACGCAGCCCCAGCCCTCGGAGCACTCCCCATTTCGGCCGCGGATGACCCGCTTAGGCGGCACCGCACAAGGCAGGGCACCACCCCGCGAGCATTTTCAGGTGGAGAAAAAATACATTCGGGCGCTGTTCCGCCTTGGTCTCCAGCAAGCTCGGGCCGCGCAAGGCAACTTCCCCGGTCACTTCTTGGGCCCCGGGGAAGGTGGCAGACCTTACCCCACGCAGCCTCAGGCCCCCGGAGCACTCCCCATGCCGGCCTCGGTCAACCCGCTTAGCTGGCACCGCAGCCGGCAGGGTACCAATCCGCTAGCATTTTCAGGTTGAGAAAAGCACTTTAGGGCGCTGTTCCGCCCAAGCCTCCAGCATGCTCGGGCCGCGCGGAGCAGCTTTCCAGGTCACTCCCTAAGCCCCGGGAAAGTTGCCCGACCTGACCCGACGCAGCCGCAGCCGCCGGAGCACTCCCCATGCCGGCCACCGATGACCCACTTAGGTGGCACCGCAGCCGGCAGGGCACCACCTTGCAAGCATTTTCAGGTGGAGTAAAAACACATTCGGGCGCTGATCCGCATTGACCTCAAGCATGCTCGGGTCGCGCTGGGCAGCTTCCCCGGTGATTCCCTGGGCCCCAGGAAGGTGCCCTACCTGATGCCACGGAGCCCCAGGCCCCCGGAGCACTCCCCATGCTGGCCGCGGTCGACTGGCTTAGGCAGCACTGTAGCTGGCAGGGCACCACTTCATGAGCATTTTCAGGTGGAGAGAAAACACTTTCGGGCGCTGTTCCGCCCCGGCCTCCAGGAGGCTCGAGCCAAGCGAAGCAGCTTCCCTAGTCAACCCCTGCTCCGTTTAAGGTGCCTGACATGACCCCATGCAGGCCTAGGCCCCCGGAGCACTCCCCATGCCAGCCGCGGTCGACTGGCTTAGGCAGCACCGCAGCCGGCATTGTACCACCCCGCGACCATTTTCAGGTAGAGAAAAACACATTCGGGCGCTGATCCCCCCGGCCTCTAGCATGCTCGGGACGCGCGGGGCTCCATCCCAGGTCACTCCCCGGCCCCGGGGAAGGTGTCCGAAGTGACCCCACGCAGCCCCAGGCTCCCGGAACACTCCCCATACTGGCTGCGATGGACCCGCTTAGGCGGCACCGCAGCCAGCATTGTACCACACCGCAAGCATTTTCAGGCGGAGAAAACCACTTTCGGGCGCTGTTCCGCCCCCGCCTCCAGCATGCTCGGGCCACGTGGTGCAGCTTTCCCGGTCAGTCACCGGGCCCCGGGGAAGGTGCCCGACCTGACCCCACCCAGCCCCAGGCCCCCGGAAAACTCCCCAGGTAGGCTGAAATAGACCCGCTTAGACGGCACCGCAGCCGGCATTGTACCACCCCGCGAGCATTTTCAGGCGGAGAAAAACACTTTCCGGCGCTTTTGCGCCCCGGCCTCCAGCATACTCCGCGGGGGGCAGCTTCCACCGTCACTCCCCGGGCCCCGGGGAAGGTGCCCAACCTCACCCCATGCAGCCCCAGGGACCTGAACACTCTCCATGTCGGCCGCGGTCGACCCGCTTAGGCGGCACAACAGCCGGCAGGGCAACACCCCGCGAGCATTTTCAGATGGAGAAAAAACACTTTCGGGCGCTGTTCCGCCCCGGCCTCCAGCATGCTCGGGCCGCTTGGGGCAGCTTCCCCGGTCACTCCAAGGGCCCGGGGAAGGTGCCCGACCTGAACCCACGCAGCCCCAGGCCCCCGGAAAACTTTCCATGCTTGCCGCGGTCGACCCGCTTAGGCAGCACCGCACACGGCAGGGCACCACCCCGCGAGCATTTTCAGGCGGAGAAAAAACTCGGGCGATGTCCGCCCCGGCCTCTAGCATGCTTGGGGCGTGCGGGGTAGCTTCCCCAGTCAGTGCCTGGGCCCCGGGGAAGTTTCACGAACTGACCCCACGCAGCCCCAGCCCCCGGAGCACTCCCCATGCCGGCTGCGGTCGACCCGCTTAGGCGGCACCGCAGCCGACAGGGCACCACCCCGTGAGCATTTTCAGATGGAGAAAAAACACTTTCGGGCGCTGTTCCGCCCCGGCTTCCAGCATGTTCTGGCCGCGCGGGGCAGCTTCCCCGGTCACTGCCTGGGCCCCGGGGAAGGTGCCCGACGTGACCCAACACAGCCCAGGCCCCCTGAACACCCCCCATACCGGCCTTGATCAACACGCTTAGGCGGCACCGCAGCCGGCATTGTACCACCCTGCGAGCATTTTAAGGCGGAGAAAATCACTTTCGGGCGCTGTTCCGCCCCGGACTCCACCATGCTCAGGCCGAATCGGGCAGCTTCCACGGTCACTCCGCGGGCCCCGGGAAAGGTGCCCGACGTGACCCAACTCAGCCCAGGGCCCCTGAACACCCCCCATACCGGCCGCGATCGACCCGCTTAGGCTGCACTGCAGCCGGCATTGTACCACCCCGCGAGCATTTTCAGGTGGAGAAAAAACTTTCGGGCGCTGTTCCGCCCTGGCCTCCAGCATGCTGAGGCCTCGAGGGGCAGCTTCCCCGGTCACTCCCCGGGCCCCGGGGAAGGTGTCCGCCCTGACCCCACGCAGCCCCAGGCCCCCGGAACACTCCCTATACCGGCCACGATTGATCCGCTTAGGCTGCACCGCAGCCGGCATTGTACCATCC
>VMDR010024689.1:0-14871 GCA_007922815.1 Macrotus californicus | reverse complement strand
AATGAGCTCTATTTTCAGCTCCTTGATAAACACATTGAATTTCCAGTTCAGTGTATATATTATTCTTTGGTGTCACACAAAGACCCTAATTCATTCATCTTCAATTCAAGAGTGGAAAGTTCAGCTCTAGTACCAGGCAACTGAAATTTATGATGTGAAGATTGATTAGTTGCATCCCATCTTGAAATGGCATTTAACTTCATTCACACTTACAAGCATCTATGTTTGCTTACAAATATGAAGCAGTCACATGTTTTTCTTTTATAACAAGGGAGAATGACATACAGCAATAATTGTAAGGTACATGCAGCAGGTGTTGTTTCTGTGCCAAGAAACACATACATAAAACGGCCCTCTCTCCTAAGCTTCTTGTAGCCTTTTCTCGCAGGCTGCTAGAATTCTAGAGGTTGATTAGGCCCAGCATATTTTCTACTCCTTTGTCTTTTTATTACCACTTCCTGTTCTTAAATAATATGCTTCTATTATAATTATCCCTTACATGGGAATGGACATTAAGAAATTTCTAGTAATAGCACCAGTCCTTGAGCACATAACGTAATACATAGGTAAATATTTTGGAAGATGAATTTGTATGATAGAAATTTATACTTGAAAATTTTATGCATTTAATTTTTAACAAAATTCTCAAATTTACCAACCCTCTAGGAGATGTGAATTTTCACAAAACCTTGCCAATATTTGGCATTTTTGAGCTCACTTTACATCTTTGTAATATAACAGATTAAGTATCATCTATAATCTTTTTGATTCAGTTAATTAATGGTGAGCTTTAGTTCATTTAATATGTGTATTGGTACTCATCTTAACATTTCTGTGGATACCCATTTCTTGTATTATGGCATTTTAACATATTGAAATGTATAGTCTATTTATTTTTCCTACACCTGAAATGTATCTTCCCCTATTTTGTACCTCAGTGGTATGTATATTCACCTTCAGTGGGTGCTTGAGTATTTTTCATTCACACATTTAATGGACCACACTCAACCCCATAAAAAAATGAAACAAGGCGTAATAAAAACCAACACACCTCAGTTTTAAGGTCTCCTCTTTCTTTGCTGGTTTTTGTAAAGTTGAGATTATGTTCATCATTGCCTGAACTCTGGGTGAGTCACCTCTGCCCTCTCTATATGGTGTCCTGAATGCTATCATTCAAAAGCTAGAATTATGGCAAGATGGTGACGTAATCTTTTCTCTCTAAATTCTTTCTTTATCTTGATTTCCAATGAAATTATCAAAAGATGATTTGCCCGGAATTGCAGTATTTTAGCTAAGTGTGGTACGGTAAGAATCATGTTAATGAGAGAGTAGCCACCCAGTTTGTTGTTGTTGTTGTTGTCTTTCTTCTGAAACCTCAGAATGACCTGGATGCATCTGAAGAAGGTGTAACTCATCATACGGCCTGGCTGACAGGGGCCTGAACTGGAAGCAAGACTGGGTGCTAGAGCGCTTGGAGGGCATGTCCACTTCCTCGAGTGACGGTGGCTGCTGCTCTGGCCTAGGCACCCACAGAAATCCAGCCTCCATACAGTGGCTTTGTTTTCCATTTTATTTTTCAATTACTGTTTAGATTTAATAGTATTTGGTGTTAGTTTCAGGTGTACCGCAGAGTGGTTAGACAATCATATACTTTAACAACTGCTCTCCCCAATATTTCCAGGACTCCCCGACACTGTACATAGTTATTGCAATGTTACTGACTCTATTCCCTATACTGTATTTTACATCCCCATGACTATTCTGTAACTATTCTGTATATTTCTTAATTTCTTCTTCTTTTACACCCAGTGTCCCAACTCACCCACCTCTCCCCTCTGGCAAACATCAGTCTTTTCTATGTATCTATGAGTCTGTTTCAATTTTGTTTATTTATTTTGTTTCTGGATTCCACATATAAGTGAAATCATATGCTATTTGTTGAGCCACCATCAACATAAGGCCATACAGTGGCTTTTAATTTGACCTTGTATTTCAAGTCCAGATATTTATGGCAAACAGACATCAGGTGAGGGGTTCTTTCATAATAATATAAAACTTAAAAAGTTAAAACTCCATTTTGCCTAATATCTACAGGCAATTTTTAGAGAGAAGACTGTGAAGAAATGCAAAATAATTTATTTGTAAGGTGAGTCAAAGCCAAATAAAATACATTCTCTGTGATAAATTATTAGAATTGTTTGAAAGTATTTTGATTTGTTCCTTAGGCACATGGCATGATTGCATACCTCTACCTGTGCTGGCACTATGTAGGAAGATATTAATCATTAGGTAATGAAATATTAGCCAGAGTGATGTGTGTTACTTCCAGGCAGAAGCCTTAACCATCACTGCAATAATGATGGGGACACATAATGAAATGTCAGCTCCGTCACCCTGGACTCCTGAGTGACTGTGATAGGCAGAGTGCCTTGATAGACAGTGTTAGACAAGTTGTGTAACCACAAAAAATATTTCATCATTAAATACTCATCAGGTTTAAGACTGTATTTTGACCAATGCATTACCTTCCTAAAATGCTAATGTAAATAATTAGAGACAAAGTTCAGTTGACCAAGATATGTGACTGTCAAGAATGTGCATATGTGGTTACAAAAAATATTAACATTTACATAATTAAAATACCTATAATTTAGTCTTTAGCAGGGAATTCAGGACATTGTACGTCCTACTAAAGATAATCATGTCTTCTTTTCTGTCTCCTCCAACAATAGCAAAACGCCCGATTCTGTGATATCACACCCAGAGACTGCACTTCCTGGGCTCCCTCACCCTCTGTGAGTGGCATGAATAGGAAATGACAGAATTGGAAGAAAGACGTGATTAGGGCAATTTTTCCCTCTCTCCTCTGTTTGCTACTATGTTCTGCTTATGAAAACATTGCTGTTTTGTCTTCTTTTATGAAATGGTCAGTCATGTGTGAGCACACAAAGAGACACAGGAAAAGCTCAGAAAAAAACAAAGGAGGCAGAGCACACCACCCAGTGTTACCAGGAAAACACCAGGGTGATCAGGAGGCAGATGGCAGAACAAGGGGCAGGTTTAGGCCACAGCCTTTATTGGGGTTTCTGAGTGAAACGCAAGGCAAAGCAAGACATCTTAGCACTGGCTGGTTTCAATAATTTTGGCAGGCTCTGAGCTATTTAGATGTTTTATAGCTGCTTGGTACCTTGTCCCAGAATAATTAAAGTAAAGGAATATTGTCTTCTGGGGTATATGAGACAGACAGAGAAAATACAGAGCTAGACATGTTAGTTTACTCATCAAAGGCTTAGTTCTGGCCAGCCCCAGGAGGGTCAGTCTCTCTCTCTCTAACCAGAAAGGTGTTTGTATTTTTTTATTTTGGATGTCAAAAATTATATTATACAGAAAATACTGTTTAAATACATACATTTATTTATATATACACACAAAAATACACACACATATACACACATATACAGAGTCTAGCAGAAGTAAGGCCTGCTTGAGTGTGGTTGGTAGGATAATAATATGGGTGTAATGATTTATAGTTTTAATTTGAACATATCACCTAAAATGTCATATGGTGTATTTGAGTGTGATATTGTTTATTACAGAATTACATGCTTATGATTTTGTAATAAAAGGTTTTGTAATAAAGAGGGCATTACTTGTATATAATTTCTTTATGACCAGTGGCTCTCTGGTAAAGAGGACAATTGTCAATATTTGGTGGTATATTTGATTGTCACAATTGAGATGCTACTTGCCTAATAGAGGTCAAAGATACTGCTAAACATTCTACAATTTGCAAAACAATCCCACAAAAACAAATAATCACCTAACCCAAAATAGCAATAGTTCCAATGTTGAAAACCACTCCTCATAACTACAAGCCCTGATCAGCAGTGTCTTGTCCATTGATCCCGCTCTAACTGAGCTCTTTCCCTTGAATTTTTGAGTTTGTGACAGGTGATCGTGCCCCCTCATTATTGGCCTTTTGTGCCTCAATATCCATCTTGGTTTTCTAAAGTTCATTAAACCTCAATAAACAAGCCTTTTATCAAAATCTGTATAATATCTGAGATCAATGTGACTTTGATATTGTGCCTAGACCCTGATTGATTACCTTAATTGCACCGGAAAATGAATGCTTAAGATGATATTCTGGAGATGGCTTGCTCACATATTTGGTCAGAGTGCAGATAACTACTGTTCTTGAAATCAATGAGAAACTGGCTTTTAGTTTCAGGTTTGGCCCTCAGCATTGAGGAAGCAGGTTTGGTGCTCAGCACTGAGAAAGTCCCTGTGCCAGGTGTTAGTTACGGGCAATGCAGATAAGTAGTACAGTTTTCAGTAGGGCTGGCTGCTCTGGGAATAAAGGAGAGATTAAATATCAGTTAAACTTCATGTCTTTGACCCCCCAAATCAAAGCACAGATGGAGAATGAGAGAGATTCAATGGATGGCCTGCAAATAATTCCCTAGTTTATTTATCTGCTGAACAGACATGGCTATAAAGCAGGCTCAGAGTTTGGGCTTCAGAGTTATAATTCTAGCTGAATACACAACACTTCTAAGATTTTTTAGGTTGAAATGTAGGCTGTGAGTCAAAGGGGAGGGACATAATTTATGAATGATGCATATTTGAACAAACTTAGAAAAACTATTTTGAAACCTGAAATATCAATGTAATTTTCTTGAAGGTGGAGGCAGATCTTTTCCTATATGTTTATCCACTAGTCTTCCCTTGCGTACGTATCTTCAGATGATTCCTTTGGGACAGGCCCCTCCATAGTAATGCCTATTCTTAACACCAGTTACCATCATTTTATATATAAGCTTTAAATGAGGTTAAACTCTTCCATGGCCCAGAAGACCAATTTCAAGTTCTAGTCATGTTATGAGAAACTCAATAAACACCAAAGAAATTTTAGAAAATAGACAAATCATATCAGCAGAGTCCCAGGTATATTTGAGATTAGGTAATAAGTGTTAAAACTAGGAGGACCAAATATAAAGTTAAATCTAATGAATTTATTTATATGTGTCCATTCATCCAGGATTTGGAATTTAATGTATTAGTTCAAGTACTTAGGAGTGTCTCTAATACATTTCTTGGTTGGTTATTAATGTATTGGTTCCATGGTGGGCTTTAAACACTGAGGTTGAGATGCCGACAATTCCCTTGCATACTCTAACAAGTCAGAAAGCTCAGCAAAGTGGGAACATAGAAATGGATGTATTACGTGCAACTGCGTAGTACACTCTCCCCAAATCTCCCAGGAGGAAATCTGTAAAGGGCAATCAATCCTTTTATAAGACACGAGAACTGTGCCCGTGAAAAAAAATAAGAATCTCTTTCAAAAGCACTTGCCATGACTATTGTCGATAGTGTGGAAATGATAAAATGATTAGATAGTAACCATATCTTATGTTAATTGGTATTTTCTTTTACTGAGAGTACCGGTTGTAGTGAAAGTTACAAGTTAATAACGGAATGCTTTTTTAACCAAATCCATTTTATGTGTGAAGATTTAGTTAGTCAGGACTTTGTGTCTCTCTTATGTGGGCCATGATTTCCTTTACTAAATAAAGGACAATGATAAAAATTAAGTGAAAAAATGAGAATTCTGCAAATTATGCTCTCTTTCTCCTTCCACATCTATTCACCACCTTTCCCTTTTCTGTTCTAGTCCTCAGGAGGCTGTTTTGCATGATCTGAACTCACCTAATTTAGTTGCCACACAGCTTCTAGCTGGAGCTAGCCGAGGAGAGAAGAAAAGAATTGTACTCCAGACTGTGAATCAGACCATAATAAACTTATCAACAATAATTTTTTAAAAATATATAAGGAATTTTAAGATAAATCCAAAGTCAAACTAATAGAATTTTTAAAAAAACATATTCCATTAGGAAACTTTTAATTCATCTAGGAAAATATTAATAAAAGGCCACTGCCATATTTTAGTTTATTTCTTTTTAGTATTGTGCAAAATAAAACGTTGAGTATTAAAACCACTATGGCCAATTTAATATTACATGGATCTGTGAAGCAATGAAGAAAAGGTAAACTAAAATCCTAGAAGAAGATATTTGCTAATTCTAAATGCAGGCTGGGGATCAGATACCATCTGAGCAAAGGAAATCTACTGGAGGAAAATGGACTAGACATGCTTTTAAAAGTCACAAAGGATGCACTAGATCTAGAATATATCAATGTTTTTCTTCCCATTGGACATTCCGTGATGCCTGTGCTGGTACAGAAGGAGGTTGGGGTGGCTGGGCTGAAAACTTCTGAAAATCAGAGTGAAAACACCAATTGACTCTCAGTACTTGGAGAGCAATCTTACTAATGGAAAGGGCTACGAAAACATGGTTTTTTCCTCCCAACATGGTCAGGTTTAAATTTACACAGGGCAGACAGCTTACAGGGGTAAACGCAGACCTCACCAGAGCAGAAATGAATCTCCAATAGTTCTTTATTGCTGAGGACAGAGGCCTTTTAGGTAGTCAAATCTGAAAAGGAAAGAACGGAATCCCCTAAACTCTTTTAGTGCTGCGGATGGAGAGCCGTCAAGCCATCAAAACCCGGGGGCAAGGAATAGAGCGAAACGTAAGTGGGTGAGTCATACTGAAAAAGCAATTCTACTCCATCTATCTGCTTGTATAAAAAAGAAAACCTTCCATAAGAAAGCAAGCATCATGTACAGCTTCTAAGATGAGTTTATACATAGCATGCAAATGAAAGGTATGAAACTTGAAAAGAAACTAGAGAAAATCAAATTGGCTTATTTCACTTAATAATAGAGGTTCCTGCATGTTTAAAGAGGTTTTGCATGTTTTTATATTGCTTGTCTTTTTAGTACTGAATGATATATTTTCTGGATGTACCACAGTTTACTATCCATTCACCTACTGAAGGGTATCTTGGTTGTTTCCAGGTTTTGACATATAAATAAATTTGATATAAGCATTTGTGTGCACATTTTGTACAAACATAAGTTTTCAACTCTTTTACTGAATACTAAATTGTTGGAGCCTGTAGTAAGAGTATGCTTAATTTTATAAGAAACTGCTAGACTGTCTTCCAAAGTGGCTGTCTTGTTTTGCATTCTCACTAGTAATGAGTGAAACTTTCTCTTGCTTCACATTCTTGCTAGCATCTAGTGTTATCAAAGTTCTGGATTTTGGCCATTCTAGTAGGTGTGTAGTGAAATCTTACTGTTGTTTACTTTGTATTTCCCAGATAACATAAGATGTATAGCATTAGGTATAACCTTGGTGAACTTGTATAACATCACAGAATTTATGTTGGTGAGTAGCTGTACACAAGGGTCTGGAGTTTAAGAGAATTATCCAAGCTAAGCATAGAGACATGGGAGTTTTCAAAATAGATAGAATAGCAACACCAAGGAACAACTGTCAGATACCAACCACTGTTCTAAGTGTCCAGTGTGTGGTCATCTCATTTAATCTCCACAATGGCTGTATGAGGTGAAATAGTACTTTTGGATTTTCACATGTTAGATGATAAAACTGAGATGAAAAAGTGAAGTGACTTGCCCAAGCTCACAAATTTGTAATTAATGGTGCTGAGATTGAACCCAGGTGATCTGCAGCAGGGTCTTGTCTCTGAAATACATTATATACTCCTCACTAAGAGATGATAATTGGAATAATGGGAATAAGTAATATCAACTAAGGGTAACTTCCAAAATGGCAATAAAATGGACTGAGAATCAAACATTATGGAAAATCAAAATTTAAGAAAAGTTGAACTCATAGAAACACAGCAGATCTGGGCTGTGGTGGGGGTGGGTGAGTCAGGAAAGTGAAGAGATATTAGTTAAAGGATACAAACTTCCAGTTACAAGATGAACAAATTCCGGGACTCCAGAGCATAATTAACAATAATGTATTATTATATAGTTGAAGGTTGCTAAGAGAATAAATCTTAAATGCTTTACTATTAAAAAATGACAATTATAAGGCAATGAAGGCATTAACTACCCTTATTGTGGTGATCATTTTATAATAGATATGTGTATCAAATCACCACATTGTATACCTTAAATGTATACAATGTTAAATGTAAACCACATCTCAAAAAACTGTACAAAACTATTGGCAAGGAAATAAGAGCCTGGAAGTTGAATAGAAATGGACCCATCAGAAAGACAGAAGGATAACCAGGGAGTGGAGAGCCATAGTATCCAAGAGAACTGAGCTTCTCTAAAGCAAGAGGATTGTGGGCAGATTGTGTAAGAGGCACCTAAAGTGACACAAAATATAAAAATAAAAAACATTGACCATGTTTAGCAATTAAGATGTTCACTAACAATTTTGTTCTTAGAACTGTAAGAAGGTACAATGTTGAATGGTTTGAAAGGAAAAAATTGCTGGAAGAGAACTCAGAAAAATAGTGATTTATCTGCATGAATCGGAGGTGCCATCTTAAAGGAATCCATTAACTTTCAAGTTCTGAAAATAAACATTATGCTGTAAAATGAATGTGATCATCCATGTTCTGACAATCTATATACATAATAGTATTTTTAAAAAGAATCTCCTTCATTATTATTATTGTGAGTCAAAATGTGTCTTCACAAAAACATAGTAGGGGGTGTGGAGCCAGGGGTGTGCGATGTTTTCTGTCTTCTGCAGCTTAGGAAACACAAAGCACTTGGTGCTTTAAGAAAGAAAGTGAGACCAGAGGGGTGGGGAGAGGAGGGTAAGAGGAGAAAGAAGGGGAAGGGGCAAGCAAAGGAACATGAATAGAGGACTCATGGGCATAAACAATGTGGGAAATTGACTGTGGGAGTGGGAGGGACGGAGTAGGGTTGAGCACTGGGGAAAAAGGCAGGACAACTGTAACTGAACAACAATAAATTTTAAAGAATTAGAAACTTATATTTGTTCTCCCCAAATTTCATAGCAATTGTCCCATACAGAATCAATGCATGCCCCTTTAACTTGATTTCTACTTTGAAAGACAAAAAATAAGAAATTATGACTTGCACTTTTAGAAGAGAAATAAAACAGCACATTACGATCAATGAAGGTTGTGTGCCATCAGAAACACATGTTAGAATTTAGCAAACATTTTTGTGGCAATAGTCCTGCATTTCAAAGTTAAAGTAACCTAGACATATTTAAAATATTTCAATATTAAAATATTATAACATAATTTGAATGTCTATAGATTTTATAGCTACTTCCTCAAAATATGTTTACAGATTGACATTTTGTACTCATGTTGCCATAACTTTGGGACCAAGAGGAATGAACTTTACACAGCATTCTAAATGAATTTCATAAACATAAACCCTGGGGGCAGAGAGGATCCCAGGCAGTCCTTAATCTATAAATCAAGTTTGATGTTCCAATAAATATCTGCTTCTCACAGAAATAAGAGTGGCCTAAAAAGTATCTATCTTAAAAGAATTCTGTACCAAAAGCCTTTGAAGTCGAACATGATGAAAAACCCGGAATCATATTCAAAATAAATTTGATTAAATTTAGCAGACATCTATTGCACAGGTCCCATTTATCAAATCTGTTCCAGGTTTTTGTCTTTGGTTCAGAATCAAGAAGGAGAATCAGACACGAAACAATTAAATATAAAATAATGTGACAAAATCATAATATAGGAGTCTAGTATTTGTTATGGTACATGAATCAAATACTTATGGAAAGTTGCTGAGAAATTTTTCCCAAAATTGTGTGACTTTACGTTATATAAAATAATTTTGTCTGTATTATCTGACTTTAATGACAACTACCTTGGCTTAGCAGTTGATAATAAAAATCCATTGCACTTGTTGCGAGTTTAGGGTCAGTGTAATTTTGAGAACCCTTGGAGGTCATTTCTCCACTTCCACAAGACCCTTCATGGAGAGCTGCTGCTGTCACCAGAACTCCTAGCTGCGTGGAAATGAGGATGTGGATTAGAGCCAGGTGTCCTCAAGGGCATCAAGATGTGTTATACATGCTCTGCAAGTGACTGTTAGTAGTGTCAGGCCTGCGTGACTCGACTTTCAACAAAACCCTATAGATCGCTTGTTTGTTTTCCTAGCGTACTCATTACAAGTCTACATTCTAGACTCTTTTTAATCCTAGTTATGAACATATCATATCATAAATTATATCCGATGCCATATCAGATCAAAAGATCCTTTAGTATATATACTCAGGAGAAACTGATATTCACTTTATTTCAAGTAGTGGTTAAACAAAACCATATAATAAACTTACCAACCCCTACATACGCAATACACACAAATTCCCAAGCAGGCTGAAGGGAGGGGAACACTGTCAATAATCAGTTACCTTGAATGTAGCTTTAAAAATACTTACTTATTCTGATGCAATTATCTCACAGCCTGAAAAACAACTTGTTATTTTTGAGTCATTTTTTGTGTGTGTGCGGACACCAGATTGAACACCTAACCATGATGGAATAATATACTTATGGACGAATGAATTGTTTAAACAGGGCTCTTGTTAATTTTCATTGTTTTACTACAGGATGTAAACATGGACTTGTTTCATAGATTACAAGTAACTCCTTTTCAACCCAATGTGAAGTTAATGAGAAGAAATATTAATTAGCACTTGTGACAGCAGCTAGGCGAACTGCCATGTTTACAAGCAAATCTGGAAAGGAATTCATGCAAATTACAATGTAGCTTTTCATCATTGATCTTGTAGATGGGGGGCAAAGAGTCTGAACAATAGGATGGACAGGCTGAAAGAAACAAAAACAAAGAACTGTGTAACAGGTGATATTAGGGGAAAAAGATATCAGAGAATGAAAGAATAAAGACATTAGAGTTTGACAAACACGACTTGTAAAAATGATTGTAGTCTTCCAAGAAACTATGAAAATGGAGATGTGGAGTGATAGATGTGGAGCAGATAAAACTAAAGGATTAAAAATAAAGACGAAACCAATGTTTACGCATAGATAAAAAAATCAGAAAAAGACTATACATGGTGTGAAAGGGGGAGAAAAAATGATATTTTCATATATAAAATTAAATTGAATGAGAATATTTAATTTTGAATAGTCTGAATAAATTAAACTGTTATCTGCACACTAAGTAAATAAGCCATGAATTTATTTATAAAGATAGTTGCTATTAATTTATATTGCACTCTAATCTTTGGGGCATCTCTGTTTCTTCTGACTTTTTGTTGTGTAAAATTGGAAAATGGTTGTAGAAAGCATCATTTCCTGGTAAATAAAATACCGAGTCCCTGGAGAATGTAAAATGGAACCTCAGTGCTGTCTGAATGGAGGGTTGAATGGTGAGTTTTCTGGGATAAGAAACTTCTCGTTCGGATTCTCTTCTTCTTCCCATTAGTACTCTAGACTTCCAGAATTCAGTAGATGTCGAGACTCTCTTGTCCTCCTAAGTCCATGCACAGTTCCAGAAGAAACTATGTATAAGTGAGCTTTGAGAATAATGCTCCCAATCAAAATTAAATATATATATTTATATATAATTATATATATATATATATATATATTCCTGATAACAGGACAAGACAGCCTCATCATCATTCCTAGCATTAATAGTATGTCATGGTAGATTGATTAACCAAGTCCTCTTGGTTTTTCAAGTAGTTTACTGGAATATTAAATTATCATTTATTTATCCCTTCATTCAATAAATGTTTTTGGAGTAACTTCAATTAGAGGTACTGGGGATGCCATGAAAAACCGAATGCAGCCCCTGTCTTCAAGAGTAGGTGGGTCATGACATCTTTCCCTGTTGGAAGATAGTCCCTTAGGCAGCCATCCTGGGTACCTTATGACAGTATCATAGCACACATATCATGGACTGCTAGCAGCAACTAACCCAAGAGTTCTCAGTTCATGAGCTGGCCAATAGTTTATGTCTGACCTGCTGTGGAGAGGTAACCTTGACTTTCATTGGACAGCTGCCTTGCAGTTGTGTCCTTTGTTGGTCTGCATCTCTTAGTATAGCTTTTTCTCTACCACCTACTTCCCTCCTTGGTCTCAGTACTCCCAATCTACCTGATTGAAGTTATTGTACCTGTTAATTTTTTTTGTTTGTGTTGGTGCTGTTTTCCCTTAGATGAGACAGGAATGCTAGATGTGGCTGGGGTAAGGAGAATGCCCTTCCTACAAGTAGGATAAAACTATCTCAAATCTTTCATCCAGCACTGCAGACTTCCACTATGCAGAAGGCTCTGATGCTATTTCACAATGATTTTGCTCTTCTTCCTCCCCTTCCAGATGCCTGAGGTGATCTGAGGTATTCACAGTGAGAAACTCAAGAGGCTTCTGTAGGTGAAGTCCACCTGAATTGAAGAATGCAGTTTTCAGGAATCCCTCACATTCTCACTTTTCCACACTCTGCCTCATGCCATTTTTCTAGATTCCCATTGCAGTGTCCCTTCCAGATTTGTATTCAGCAGCTTCTTTTCCAGATAAGCAGATATCAGTATGCCTCTCTAGATTCACAGGTTGCAGCTTCCCAGACCAAAGTTTTCGGAGAGGTCCAAGATAAGTCATTGACTTTCCATTTGTCCATTCTTTGCTTGTTGTAGAGATAAGAGTGAGGACTTGCCCATTCTTCATAGTTGGAGCTGAAACTGGGTATCCAAATGTTAATATTATTAACCTGCTGATGTCAGTGCTACATCATCCCACTGCAGACTTCACAGAATAACAGGCATGGTACCAAGGAAAAGTTATTTTAACCATAGACACATTGTGCAGAGCCATAGATATGAAACCTGCACCAAGAGGTGTAGAGGAGGAACAGGAGTCAAGTATCTGGAAGTAATAGAAGTAATTTAGATGAAGAGGAAAAATCAACAACGGAGCCAAACAGAGAAACCTGAAGAGCTGACGATTAAAAAGTGTGAGACAGAATGTATGAGTTGAAGAATCACCAATTTGGAGTCTAGAGATTCACAGACATTTTCTCCTCTGTTTTCTTAGGTGGGGACCATGCATGAAAAGGGTCATAATAGAAGAAAGACCAGCTCTCTTGAGGTAACCATTGTGACACAAGGCTTGTGAAGCTCATTCTTGTTTTTGAGAATATTTGCAAGAAATGGAGTGCACTCAGTGAAACCGCAAGTAGACCTGATTGACTTTCAACCTTATGACTGGAGTCTGGATTCCCATCTGGTCAAAAGTGACAAGGGGCTTAGGTACAAAGGGAAAGAAAGTTTTCATCCTCCAGTTATGAGTTCTCAAAAGCTGTCATATGTAAATCATATGCCATTTTATACAGCAAAATTTAATGGGCTGTCAAATTTAAATTTGGGGTGGGAAGCTTTTGTCTGGGGCTTTTAACTTAGACAGCTTTAGAGAAATTATTGTCACCTGGAAGCATTTTATTGACAATTTAATGATTGACTATTCTTCTGCTAAGGGCAGAAATTTAAGGTGAAAGCAATGTCACTAATATTAAAAACAACTTGATCACTCTGAAAAGCAAGCTATTACAAGTCTGAGTCTCTGGAAACTTTTGATAAAATAATTTTGATTCTGGAGCATGTTGGTTTTTTTGCCAGACTTTGCCAGTGTTTACCAGCTCTGCTCATACAGAAATTGCCTTGAAAAACTGGGGCTTTATAAGAAATCGTGATCCCACATACTGTTTGTTATTGTCACGTCATGAGGGGCTTGCTGTGTTTCTTTCTTTTTGTTTGTTTAGATTTTTATTGGCAGAGATATTTAATTTTAATCATAAAATATTATCTGGAATCTAATTAAAGTCCAATTGGAAGATAGTGATTAAAAAGTGGATATGATAGTATTTTTTTCTTTGTTCATTAAAATTGAAACAAAGAGACTAACAAACACAAGTACCCAAGAGGTAAAACAGCATGTCTTGGGTCTATTTAAATAAGGCTCCAACTGCCTATACATTAGCTCGTGGTGAGACGGGAATGTAAGCAATGGGACGTTTCCTTTTTTGTTCCATTTCTCCTTCAATTCCTTTTCTTTTCTTGTACTTCTTTCCATTCTATTCCTTCTCTTTTTCCTTTTACCTTCTGTCTGATCTATTATTTTTTTCTTTTCAGCAATTGTTTTTATTTTATATATCATCTGTTTATTTGTATTTAAACAAGATTCTATTTTTAATATTTTCATTTATTTCTTCTTTTGCTTTATTGCTTCTTCCTAAGACTTACCTTAATTTTTTTATTTCCATTTTCTCCTCGCCATCTTAATTATATATCATTGAAACACAATTCATTAATAAAACTATTATGATACCATTATTTTTGAATTTGTATGATTTTCACAATTTTCAGAGCAACTATGAATACCATAATGTTATTCCCATCCTTTCACATATGGACACGATGATGCCTGGAGGAGTTCATTTTTATAATTTTCCATAAGTGCAGTTGGTGGAGGTGTGATTTAAGCCCAGGTGTTTTCAACCCTCATTTACTATGCCTCACTGTGGGTGAATTCTGCCATGTTCCTCTATACTGATAATCACATTATGATACTATGCCTCACTAATTTGAAATCCTGGCAATAGTACCACATTGAATTAGCAAGACTGATGCTGATACTTCTTTTGGTTAATAATGGAGTAAGGAAGTACTCCTGTAAAATTTTTCATAGATATTGTACAACATAGTATGCATTATCAGATGTCAGAAATACTCTAGTAGACAGACAAGGTATAAATTTTCACATGACGTTAAACAGTTAGGAAAACATGGTATATGTAGAATTCCAGTGTTCTCAGATTACTACCTATAATAGATATTTTCTTTTCTAGAGGACCTGTTGAACAGAAACATAGTAATGCATGCTAATAATGATTTAGAAATACTATCAGAAACATGCCTTTCATATGCAATGTAAGGCCATTTGAGTATGATA